>JAMQGT020006223.1:0-11621 GCA_024447675.2 Pterophyllum scalare | reverse complement strand
TATGGCTGCCTTGGTTCAGTTACGTATTGCTCTGCTCCCTATGGGACATCTGCAGCTGGGCCCTCTGAACAAGCTGCAGCTTAGATGTCATCTGTGTAGCATCCAACATAGGAATATATACATATATATGTAATCCTTTGTTTTATATGCAGTTATTATTTGGCTTTTTTAAAAATCTTTCACATGTTATTCAATATAGAATGCTGGGGAAGTTTGCTTAACTGTACAGTAAGTAGTCCATTAGCCCATTATCTCACCTTTTTGGAAGAAAACATGTGTGATGATTGTTCTGCACAGGGGGCAGGGGGTATTAGTGGGGCTGTTCTTAGCCAGTGTCCTAAGACAGGGCTCACAGAAGATGTGATTACATGGGTGGCACATGTAAGGACTGAAGTACACATCCAAGCACACAGCACAAATGTAACCCTCTCTGTCCCCTGTAGTCAGGGCCTCATCATCCTCACTGCTGCTGCTGGATGGGTTTCCTGTCGAACTCTGGGAGATGAGAAAAGGCAGAAGTGAAAAAGACACTTTTAAACTGTGAAAAATATGTATCTTTTTTTCCTGTATGACTACAAACCTCCTTAAACAGACAAATGTTTATGTGCACCTATATTTAAATCTTTAATATTAGAATGGTAAAACCCATTTTTGCAGTGTTTCAGCTACATGGGGAAACCTCTCAGACACTTATATTAGTATCTTGCTTAGCATTGGATAACAGCAATAAGAGAGAGCAATCCAGAGATCTGACCCTTCACATATGAGATGTTAAGCATATATTATCACTACAAGATGCTACCAGTTGGCACTAAATATAAGCGAAAATGTCCTCTTTCACAGTTCTCTTCTATTTAAAATTCTTTTCTCTTTTTCAGCCTATTTGATGAATGTAACCCTCTTTGACACCCACCCAAACAGCATAATAATATGTGTGAGGACATGAGGGTGCCAGGTGTGAGTTCAGTCGAGTGAAATGTCTGCCTACCTACATTTTCTTACATCTTACTGTAAAGCATATACATTGTTTGTTTAAGAGAGCAGTCTGACCCTGGCATTAATTTAAGCTCCTTTCACTTCACAGAAAACAGATGGCAATGCATCTCGGGACACTTTAAATCGATTGGAATTTTTCAGTTTTTCATGAGCCCTCATAAACAATTCTACTGGATAAAAACAAGGAGTTGGTTATTTTGGATCTAGTTAGTATCCTTTTTCATTATGCAGCACATCTGTCCAACCCTTTCCTTACTTCTTTTCTTCTGCTCAACAGTTAATTTACCCTCCAAATTCCAAATTCCAGCTACAACTCATATAACACGATGTAACAAAAATAATTTTTAGAATAGTAGATAGGGCTCTCCGAGTCACCCACCTCCTCCTTAAACATGTGTTGTGTTGGCAGACCACTGGGAATTGAAGCTTCACTGTTTAAAAAGAATCCTGGGACATTTCCAGAGTAATTACAATTTTCTCACCCTAGGGGAGCTCCAGGGACTTCCCCCGTCACACCAGCCCTGCCTCCCGAGGTGTGCCATTAACACAAAGGAGAGAATACAGAGCACACGGTGCCTAAGTAATCATGTACACTGAGGCTCTCCTGGCAACATGTATTGTAACATGCCAGCTTTGTCTAGGTTGCAGTCATATACTGGTGCATAAATAAATAAGAATTATCACAAACAGACTCATATATTTATATCTAAAACCTATAACTAAGTGGAGCTTTATTTGATAGGGCTGTTGCACCACAAAAACAATTACAAAGTGTGCTTCTGCAGAACTTCAACAGTAACTAAAATCACATTTTAGCTTTTGTCCAGCAGCTAGAAACAAGCCAACACTAAATATCTCTCCATCACTGAGGATGAACTCACATCCTGTAGTTTATTATACAATAACACCTACTCTATTTTTGTCTTACTGTATATTCTGTGAATAAAGTACCACATGACACTGTACTGAGAAACAAAATTAAACTAGTAGAGAGAAAAAATTACTTTATCCACAAGTCAAGAAGGCCATCACATGAATGCAATATTGTAAAATAATTTTTAAAAAGAAGCAAAAAATTGTGTATTATACAAAATATTGTTAAAAACTCAAAAAATCCAAAATCTAAGACTGGTGGCCACAGAGTTTGGATCCAGAAAAATAATTTAAAAAAAGATAGATCAGTGTGCCTCAGTGACGCCCAAAGCTTAATGGCAGTGATGCTGTGCTGGAACTAATATCCTCCCAATTGAGAATAAGTGTAACTGTGTCAGTATAAATTTTGGCAGAGCAAAAAAAAGACTGTAAACAAGGACTGATCATGATAAATGAGCGAGCAAGCTCATTTAGTTTGTGCTGGGTAAATAAAATAATTATTTAAAAGAATACTGAACCAAGAAAAACCATGAAATTTATTTCTCTGAAAGTTAGCCAAGAAGATCAGTCTCACTCAGAGATGCGTTATGTATGGAGCTGGAGCAAGGAGTCTATTAGCTTTACTTAGCATAAATGGCAGCAGGAGGATGAAGCTAGCCTGGCTTGCTCCAAAGTTAAAATATATATTTATTATATATGTTACAGTAGAGTCATGTGAAAAAGAAAGTTCACCCTCTTTCAAGTCTAAGGTTTTATGTATCAGGACATAATAAAAAAAATATCTGGTTTTTACTAAGTTCTAAAATTAGATAAATGCGACCTCAGATGAACAACAACACAACATATTACATTGTTTCAGGCAGGGTAAACCCTGTACAGGTCGCCAACCTGTCATAGGGCTGACATAGAGACCCAGACAACCATTCACACTCACACGCAATTTAAAATCATCAATTAACCTAACCCCACTAACTGCATGTCTTTGGACTGTGGGAGGAAACCGGTACTTGGAGAAAACCCACGCAAGGCCAAGCTTTAGCTTTGTCCAGGTCCTGTGGCTGCAAAACAAATCCAAATCGTTCCCTCTTCATCACCATACTTGACATTTGGTATGAGGTGTTTGTCCCGCTGTGTTTGGTTTCCATCAAATGTGGCACAGTGCACTGTGACCAAATAGCTCCATTTTGGTGTGGCCTGTCCAGAGAGAGGTCTTGGTGGTGGTTGTGTCATATGTCATATGTTGTTGTTGTTCCCTTGAGGTTGTATTTACAGAATTTGATGACCTGCTAAGTAGATTTTTTTTACTATGTCCTGATAAATAAAACCCTAGAATTAAAAGAGGGTGTACTTTCTTTTTCACATGATGCCATATCTGCTATAGACTAAACTGTATGGCATGTATCAATTTTCATTGTTATGCAGATGATACTCAGCTTTATCTATCGATGAAGCCAGATGACACACATCAATTAGTTAAACTGCAGGAATGTCTTAAAGACATAAAGGCCTGGATGACCTCTAATTTCCTGCTTCTAAATTCAGATAAAACTGAAGTTCTTATACTCGGCCCCACAAATATTAGAAACATGGTGTCAAACCAGATACTTACTCTGGATGGCATTACTTTGGCCTCCAGTAACACTGTGAGAAATCTTGGAGTCATTTTTGACCAGGATATGTCCTTCAATGCACATATTAAACAAATATGTAGGACTGCTTTTTTACACTTGCGTAAAATTTATAAAATTAGAAACATCCTTTCTCACGATCTGAAAGTTAATCCATGCATTTATTACTTCTAGGCTGGACTACTGTAATTCATTATTATCAGGCTGTCCTAAAAGCTCCCTCAAAAGCCTTCAGCTGATCCAAAATGCTTCAGCTAGAGTACTGACAGGGACTAGAAAGAGAGAGCATATTTCTCCCATATTGGCTTCTCTTCATTGGCTCCCTGTTAAATCTAGAGTAGAATTTAAAATCCTTCTCCTAACATACAAGGTCTTGAATAATCAGGCCCCATCTTATCTCAAAGACCTCATAGTACCACATCACCCCAATAGAGCACTTCGTTCTCAGACTGCTGGCTTACTTGTGGTTCCTAGGATACTTAAAAGTAGAATGGGAGGCAGAGCCTTCAGCTTTCAGGCCCCTCGTCTGTGGAACCAGCTCCCAGCTTGGATTCGGGAGACAGACACCCTCTCTATTTTTAAGATTAGGCTTAAAACTTTCCTTTTTGATCAAGCTTATAGTTAGGGCTGGATCAGATGACCCTGAACCACCCCTTAGTTATGCTGCTATAGGCCTAGGCTGCTGAGGGGGGGTCCCATAATGCACTGTTTCTTCTCATTTACCTTTATTTACTTATTTATACTTCACTCATGTCTTTTGTCCTGTCTCTCTCCCCTCAGCCCCAACCGGTTGCAGCAGGCCTGGTTCTGCTGGAGGTTTCTTCCTGTTAAAAGGGAGTTTTTCCTTCCCACCGTCGCCAAGTGCTTGCTCATAGGGGTCGTTTTGACTGTTGGGTTTTCTCTGTGTTATTGTAGGGTCTTTACCCACAATACAAAGCACCTTGAGGTGACTGTTTGTTGTGATTTGGCACTATATAAATAAAATTGAATTGAATTGAATTGAATGTATCTACATTGTGGTTGTACACTTACACACAAAGTCCAGTGAGTAACAAGAAGAATATCTTAACTAAAAACACTATAATCTGTAGAAAAATACAGGATTAGGAAATTGATAATATGATAGTGTCAAAGCAACTAATTTGACTTTTGGCAATAGAACAGTCAGAGTAATTTCAGTCTGCCGAATGTGACTGCAGATCTGCAGCAGCCAATCAAAATGGAATCTGCTCTTTTGTCTGGTCGGTTTTGAAAGGCTCTCTGGCCAAGCCTCATCGTGCAACTAATTCAGATGTAACCCCACTTTAAACCGTGCACACAATGGCTATTGAAATGAGCTGGTTGCTGATATAACTGTCGAGAGCCAGAGTCTAGATGAAACAAACAGGCACACACAAGTGTACAAGGCACACACTGTAATATAAAGTGACACGAATAAATACAGTAAAAAGTAGATGCAGCGCAGCAAAATTTAGGTCTAATTTTTGTGCATGCTGTTTTCTACCACATGCTTATGCACATGTAGCCTTTATTTATTTATTTAGTGCATATACCTGCCATCTTGAACTATAAATAGATCTTTACAGTAAGTGGATCCATCGATCCATTTTCTTAAACCTGAAGTGCCTGAGTATTAAACTCAGGACATCACTTAAAAAAACATTGGATTTTGCTGTGTTATTATGCCATAAGTCCATAAAGACTACATATATAAAAAACAAACAAGCAGTAGTTTCAGCTGTTAATTACTGGATGGTGTAGTGTCAGTGATTTAATAACCAGTTTTCTGGGTCTTCTTTTGGCAAAACTTAAACCTCTATGATGTCAGTATACAGTGTCATACAGTGTCAGTCACCTGTAGGCTCTCTTGCTGCTGACTTTGCCTCCATTTCTCCCTTCTCCTCTGTCTCCGTCGCAGAGTTTTAATCCTGTTCTTCTCTCTTTTACTCATCCTCCTCTCCCCAAAAGAAACACAAGGCTGCGCCACTGCTGAGGTCATGCTTTGACTCGCCACCCTTATCACCCCACTGCCTCCTTCGTCGCCATCTTCCACATTTTCCTCGTCTCCCTCATCCTCCTCTTCCCCTCCTAGCTCTGAGAAGGTGAAAGCTCGTCCAGTTGCTGACCCTGTTCTCACCTCCACCCAAAATGGATCTGGCTCTCTGAGTGAACTCAGTGAGTAGAGGTGCAAGTCTCCTGCAGCTGGTCTGGATGAAGATGTCTGAGGTGACTGAGGTATGGATCTGGTATGAGCAGCAGCCCGAGGGGACAGAGAGTTTAAATTGGAAGTGATGGTCCGGTTGCAGCCAGTGCCCTGGGGTCGAGACCATGTGTGTCCTCTCTGTAAATTGTTTGATCCTTCTCCAGCTTCCAAAATGTTGTTTAACTGAAGGTCAAAATTATTACTTGATGAACTTTCTCTTCTCTGTCTGTGTTGTGCTTCATCTTTATGTGTTTCATCTCTTTCCATCATTCTTCTTTCCATTTGTATCCCTCTTTCTCTGACTTCTGAATCTTCAGCACTTAGTCTCTCTTCATCCCAGTCTTGGTTTTGCTCTCTCCCACTTTCTTTGTTGTACTTGCTGCAGGTCTTTTTATGTGCTTTCCTTCCTGACAGTGCAGGTCTCACCAGCACATTACTTGACCTTCCCTCGCCTGCTGGATCTACACTCCTTTGCCTAGATCTCTCCACCTTTGGTGTGTGAGTCTCATTAGTACTGGTTTCCTCACTGGTGTCCTCAGTTTCACTTCCTCCAACTCTGTTTGAGCCATTTACACTAGAAGCTCCCACATGGGAGCTCATCATGGCTCTTTCAAAGCACCTCACCCACCAGTTGAAGACATCTGAAGCAACTTCAGCCAGCTAGCCCGGTTTTTCCCCTGTCATCCTTTCCCTGGTCTTCTTTCCCACTTCTTCTAGATGTATAGATTGAAGCTCTTTATTAAGAGCTACAGGGACTGTTCCAGTGCAGAGGTGGTGAGCAGTGCTGCTCTCTATCCTGCCCCTGTGAGCCCACTGGGGCATTCCACACTGTTGACAAAGACAAAGTCCCCGTGGTGAGCCTCATTGCAATAGGTGCACTGTTCACGGCCTCACTATTGTCCTATGTGACCTAT
The DNA here is from genome assembly GCA_024447675.2 of Pterophyllum scalare. NCBI lineage: Eukaryota > Metazoa > Chordata > Actinopteri > Cichliformes > Cichlidae > Pterophyllum > Pterophyllum scalare. The sequence continues at coordinate 5,007 of JAMQGT020006223.1, read as the reverse complement.
AGAAAACACACCACTATGCAACCACCGGACTAACAAAAATGAGGTGAAATAGCCAGAGCCACCTTTTTTCCCCTCATGTCCACAACCATAGAGTCAGCTTTTTTTCACTTACTGGTTGATAAGCACAGCACAGAGTGATTTTTGTCTGTGCTCTCTCTGTGTGTGTGTGTGTGTGTGTGTGTGTGTGTGTGTGTGTGTGTGTGTGTGTGGTGTGTGTGTGTTTGTGTGTGCTTATTTGGTGACTGATTGGTAGTTTCTGCTGCTGCTTCATTGTCAAAGCATTTCAGAAACTTTTAGGCCCATAAATAAAAAATAATGTCAGCATACCAAATACAGTGGTGCTTTGTAGCTTTGTTTTAAATAAGCAAAGGGGAGAATAAGAGATTATTTTCTAGAGGAAAGAGGAGTGAAGAACAAAGTGTGACCTCCAAAGTCTCTTAAGGGCAGAAATTAATTGTGTTAGGCTAGATTAGGGAAAGGCAAACATGGAATTTTCTGAATTTGTAAATAATTTTAAAAGTTTGTCCTGAAAAACATGCCAGCAATTTATGAATTCTGGTTACTGGCATTTATGAACACACTTAATAACTGAGGTTTTATTAAAGATGTAATTATATAAAGTTTTATATATAATTATTTATCAAAAATAATCAGCCTTTCCACTCATTTACCTGGCTCTCAGCAGCTCCTTCACGTGTTTTCTATTCCCTGATTCTTATTATTTATACTTGCCATTTGTTCCCACAGTCTTTTCTCAGGTTGTTTTGTCAGATTGTTGCATCAATCAAGTGTCTTGTCTTCTTAATGTATTTATCATTTCCTGGCAATCTGATCTTTTATCCATCACTTGTAAAGCAGTTAAATGAAAGCACTAAATTGATCCTGTCTGCCTGATTTTTTTCAGCACTTAGCTTCTATTACATGCTTTTATCAATTTTGCAGTGACTATAACATCTAATTGTTTCAAAGACAAATAACAAGAAAGGGTAATTTGTATCCTTTTAAAAGTGTCTATCTTTGATAAAACGGTCATTTTAATAAGTTCTTCCATTCTTATATTTTGGTTTCACTGACAGTCTGGAATTACATCAAGAGTCAAATAAAAGTCAGATGTTGTACAGAAGAACTGTTGCAAGTTCTCCAAGATGCTTTGTACAAGCTACCTGCCAAGTACCTTGAAAAGGGAAGAAAACTTTCTGATTCCCACACTTTGTATGAATATGTTAAATGCTAATATGATTTCAAATATCCTCACACACCCACAACTTTAACATGAGGCCATATTTACCTACAGTACCAGTCAAAAGTTTGAAAACACTCATCCATTCACACAAATAGAATGAGTGAGTGTTTCCAAATTTTTGACTGGTACTGTATGTCATGTGATTTGATTTCCACAAACATGAGAAGCATTATACAGAAAGAACATGAAAGTTTCAGACTGAGCTTTGTCCTGGCATTTCAGGAGATGAGAGAAGAACAAGAGGGGAAATGACTGAATCAATCTGATTATAAACTCCAGCATAACCAACATCACACATTCTCAGTTAAAATCTCAGTTAAAACAGTCTAAAAAAATGAAGCCATCTTACAAAAAGAATGTATAACAATGTTGTTTAAATGCCAACTTATGGATTTTCCAAGCATTGCTGAGTATTATCTTTTGCTTAGAAAGATATTAATTTAGTGAAAACTGTCATTCTTTAGCTAGTGATAAACTAATTCATGCTTTTATTGTGACTTCTGTAACAGAAGCTGTGTCTGTCAAATTCTGGAATCTTGATTATGTATGCTGTGGCTGCCACTGGGAGTAAATAGTCACGAAAGATTGCATCTTTACACATCTTTTTCCAAATGGCCATTTCACAAGCTCAAGATTGCCATCTAAATACTTTTTATTTCTAAATTTTTTAATTGTGGCCTGACCTTACTATCTTTAGTGTGGAATTATAATCAGAATTTTTAAAGAATTTTACTCTGTCACCTCATAACAGACAGTCCGCCCACTGCCTCACTCCCTCCACCTTGCAAAGTTTCTCACTTACTGTGTTTATTCAGACTTTATTATGACTCACTGCTGAAATTGTTTGTTGGCTCAAAAGCACTTGAACACAAGGCAATAGCTACAGCTGTTTTCAAGGGAATCCCCCCCCCCCCCCCCGCTTTCTGTCATGTACACATGCGCGCTCCGCGTACACCCTTTCCTGAACTCGAAGCACTGATGGATGGCCATCTTTTGGCGCTATACCAGTTGAGAACAGCAGAGGGCACCAGCATTCCTCCCTGGCCCCACAGAGGAGCTGTTCCTGGTCCTGAAACTATCTTTCTCTCAGCGCTCTGAACATTTGAACTTTTCTCAATCTCGCTTCAAAATTGCAATGCTCCACCCGTAAACACGCTGTAAGCATTTCCTGGTTCTTGCTAAGCGCTTTTACCAGATGAAAAAGATCCGTTTTAAAAGTTAATGTGAAATGATGATTGATATTTTCTCGAATAATATTTTCATCTCAGGTAGCCAACCGACAGATATGATTTATTTGATAGTTTGTTTTGTGATATCTTTTTATTTAAATTTTTTTTAATAGTTCTGGCTAATTGTAACACTTTCGGATGAAGGCTAAAACTAAACTAAATTAAACTAAAAAAAAAAAAAAAAAGATAAAGAAAAAAGAAGAGGAGAGGAAGAAAAACTTTTGTCAATGAGTCCAAAGAGTAAAATAAAGGCGATGGAAAGGGACAGCAGATCTCTGCACCCTCGGCGGCTGTCTGTAATGAAAATCTGAGCAACAAGGAGAGCAAAGGCACAAACCTCCAGGACGACCTCCTCCCGGTCTGACGTACTCAAAGCTGTTGGTATAAATTAATTCACGGCGTCACCAAGCTCAGATGATTCGCAGTACCAGTGTGCGCACCCGGCTGTCAACACTCATGGGCTACAACACACAAACCCCCCTCACACGCACTCACAAACACGTCTGCGTCATGCGTCCTGAGAGCGACAGCACGAGCTCGGTAACTCCGATGGACCCGGTAAAACGCACCGCGGCAGCAGCAGTCTAAAGGGCTGACTGACTCCTGCTTATTCTTCCACTTGCGTGTTCCCCACTACTTTGGGAAAGTTTCGCTGTGAGTGTGGGTCCATTATGGATTTTACAACAACAAGCTACAACGACAGCAACACGACCAGTATTTACCCCAATGGGGGGGACGTGGTTGCCGACTGGAACGGGGGTGAGAATGGCACTGGCTCTGGGTCTCTTCCAGATCTGGTATTGAGTTACCAGATTATTACCTCTATGCTCCTGGGGGCCCTCATCCTCTGCTCCATATTTGGCAATGCATGCGTCGTGGCAGCCATCGCCCTGGAGAGATCTCTCCAGAATGTGGCCAACTATCTGATCGGATCCCTGGCCGTGACAGACCTCATGGTTTCTGTGCTGGTCCTGCCAATGGCGGCCCTATATCAGGTTTTAAACAAGTGGACTCTGGGGCAGGAGATCTGTGATCTATTCATCTCTCTGGATGTACTGTGTTGTACATCATCCATCCTGCATCTGTGCGCAATTGCTTTGGACAGGTACTGGGCCATAACGGACCCTATTGACTATGTAAATAAACGGACACCAAGGCGAGCTGCGTTCTTGATTAGCGTCACTTGGCTAATTGGTTTCTCCATCTCTATTCCGCCTATGTTAGGCTGGAGAAGCGCCGAAGACAGGGCAGATCCCGACGCCTGCATGATCAGCCAGGACCCGGGCTACACAATCTACTCCACGTTTGGAGCTTTTTACATTCCTCTTATCCTCATGTTGGTTCTGTACGGACGAATATTCAGAGCTGCTCGATTTCGGATTCGAAAGACAGTAAAGAAAACAGAGAAGGCAAAAGTGTCAGATAAGTGCTTGAGTGTGTCTCCAGCAATCTTTCACAAGAAAACCAACGGAGAGGCCGGCGGCAAAGGTTGGAAGCGTAGTGATGAGTCTAAATGCAGCTCTCCGTGCGTAAATGGCGCGGTGAAGCATGGAGATGAGGGCGAATCATTGGAGATCATAGAAGTTATCAGCAACTCAAAGACGCACCTTCCCCTGCCCAACACCCCTCAGTCCAGCTCGCATGGCTATGAAAACATGAATGAAAAAAACTCGGGGGCGAAGAGAAAGCTCGCGCTGGCCAGGGAACGAAAAACGGTGAAAACACTCGGTATCATTATGGGAACTTTCATCTTCTGCTGGCTGCCCTTTTTCATCGTCGCACTGGTACTGCCTTTCTGTGCGGAGAGCTGCTACATGCCCGACTGGCTGGGCGCAGTCATAAACTGGTTGGGCTATTCAAACTCTCTCCTCAACCCCATCATTTATGCCTACTTCAACAAAGACTTTCAAAATGCTTTCAAGAAGATCATTAAATGCAAATTCCATAGACCATAACCAAAGTAAAAACATTTGCATTTATTTAAATGTGGATACATTATTCTGAGAGCGGGAAATGCTCACTGACTGTGAAAACAAAAACAAAACAAAACAAAAAAAATAATCCCAGACTTTCATTCAGGGACAGTCGCTCTTAGTTGTGTGTTAAGGATGGTGTAAAAAATAATCCACCGGTGAAACAAATCAGTATAGAAACTTTCGCTCTTAATGTACAAGCTCATGTTTATTCAGTGTTGTAGCTACAGTATATAGCTTATATGCGATGGCAGCCATCGTTGTATTGCCACACAAGACGTGTCCTGTGCTGTTTCCATGCATTTTATCATGAGGCACGAGGGGTTTCCGTCCCATGCCATGAGCTGTGTAGCACTGAAACAATAAAAGCAATCAAAATTTGTCATGAAGAAATATGAGTGAATGTTTGTTTAGAAAATAATGAGATAAGAAGAGACCAGGTGCCTATTATGAAATATCACACTTTCACTTAGGACCTGTCTCATCATATATCTTCATATAGATAATAAGGAGTGAATGATTTTCTGTGTTCTTGAGCACACAAAGCAGTGGGCAACTTAGC
>JAMQGT020006222.1:0-10106 GCA_024447675.2 Pterophyllum scalare | reverse complement strand
TGTGATAATGTGTACCCAGAGCATTCATTAAAATCACTAGAAATAGATTGCTTGATATTAATTCTCTGTGTTTGGGGATGTTCTTCAAGGCACAACAGAGAGATTTATCTTATCTGTCTCGTATTGCCCTCTTGCCTTAGGGTCCATTTGTGACTTCCTGTACTCGAGGCAGCTGTAATCGATATTTTTATACTATTAATATAAATCAAATGTGAAAACAATGGCACAGTATGAAGGGTGCTAGTTGTAGTGAAGACCCTACAGAGCACTATCACCTGAGCATGCAACTCCCCTCAGTTTAACAAAGCTTTGTTGCAAGCTGCATCACACTGTTTGGCTGTTCAGCCCACAACTTCATTTTTACTGCTCTCATACTGTGATTTATCTCACAGCTTTTTTCAGTACCAAAGCTTTAAATATCCCCCTTTAACATCCTGCTCAGCACCAAACAGCAGGCAGTCAGAGTTTGCAATTAGCTGGTGTGCACTGAGGAGCAGTGAGCTTTTGAAGAGACCTTTTATTTTCCTCCGAAATGGGTGGAGTGCATAGACTTTATATAATAGATGCACATAGCTTCTGTGATGTCAGCCATTGGTTTTGAACATCACTCCAAATGAAGTGGCGAGTGAGAGCCGCAGGTTAGTCCGTAAAATCAGTTGTTGCAGGTTTAAATAAATCTGGCAGGGTTGTTCGCTTGGATGACCGGGATGCAGTAATTTGGCAGTTCTAAGGCAAAGGCAACTTTCTGTGGAGTTCAGCAGAGTAACATCAAGAGCTGAGTTCATTTAACTTCCTTGGCATCAGGAACAACATTTACAGTTAAAAGCAGGTAACGCCTCATTAACATTTTTGACCGTTTTGGTAATTTTGGATCATCAGTTGCACAAGCCGAGGGTCTGGTCAGTGACTGCATGACAACCTGCAGTTGCCAGAGAAAATTTTGTATTTGATCAACACTTTTCAAAAGAAGCAACTTTTATTTTGATTTTAGCTGCCAGATGATGATGGTGATGATGGTCTCTAGAACTGTTTGACTTATCTGGAGGACATGAATGTACACAGAGTCTCATGTCAGTCTAGTAATTTCTAGATTTTAACATTCATTGTGTAACAGTGGATAATTAGCACTGCTGGAGAAATGTGAGGGATCACAAGTATCTTTAGTAATCTTTCAGTCATAATCATGAATGTCTTTAATTTCAAAACTTGGACAATAGAGACAAAGACAAATACTCAATGCCTACAGGTGCAGCAAACATTTTGTCACCGTAACACTGATGGCAAATGTCAGTAAGTTAACCCAGAAGAAAAAAAAAGAAAAAAAAAATATATATATATATATAGTAATGATTATCAAAGTGTTAAAATAAAAGGCATTATTGTGACTAACTGTATTGTTTTGTTGTCTTTCAGGTGTGTCATGACCTTCTGGATTATCCAAGGAGAGACTGACTTCTGTATGTCCAAGTGGGAGGAGATTATCTACAACATGGTGGTGGGCATTATATACATCTTCTGTTGGTTCAATGTCAAGGAGGGCCCCAGCCGTTTCCGTATGACTGTCTATTACTCTGTGACGCTGGCTGAGAACGTGGCACTAACCGCCGCCTGGTACACCTACCGTGGCCCGCAAACCACCGATTCCTCTGCCCTGGTGGTTGTATGCCTGGTGGCCTGCAGCTTCGCCTTGGGTACCTTCTTCATGTTGGTGTACTACTGCTGGCTGCACCCAGATGGGCCTGTTCTAGGTTCACAGTGGGGAGGATGTGTTGATGAGGGTGTGGTAGGGGCAGGAGGTGTGGCAGGAGTGATTGATGCTTGCCTTACCCCATCCCAAGGGTCCCAAACGGACATAGTCATTACCAGTCCTCCAAGGACTCTGCCCAGGACTAAAGACACAGGGGAGCCGGTTCCCGGGGAGCGGAGAAAGGGACAGGGATAGAGACAGAGACAGTTGTCTGCCTGTCTTCCAGGTACGTCCCTCCCCATCCTCCTCTCCTGCGCTCCTTCACAGGACCTCCTCCTCATCTCGTGCACAGGAGGGACCCGTGATCCGGATCGACCTCCCAAGAAAGCGATACCCGGCCTGGGACGCACACTTCATCGATCGGCGTCTCCGCAAGACCATCCTGCTTCTGGAGACCACGTCAGGCGTGAGCCCCCGGATACAGTACAGGAGCAGCATGATGGGCAGCAAAGAGGTATTAGAATATGAGACAACTGTTTAAGCCAAAGGGGGCTTTTAAACTTATACATGCAGTCTGGGACCAAGGCTCAGCCTGAGATCAGTTCTCATCCCAGGACTATCTACGCCAAGAGAAGCATGAAAAGAAGATGCTATATGTCGGGCAGCTCTTTGAGAGGTTGTCAAAACTTGATTGTAAAATGTGAAGCGCAATCTGGGACCAAAGCAGTCCGGGAGTAAGTAGCACGAATGAGCCATGGGAAGTCAGTGGAGTAATTCTGAACTGGGATAGTCTTCAATTTTTTTCTAAATGTTTTGAGGTGAGGAAAATATATCTCTCATCCCGGGACCAAGGAGTGTTAGATTTTGTTTCATCCTGCACGGTCAGTACAACAAGTAAAAGAATTTGCGAGAAATTAAGTTGTGGAGTTTGAGATAATTGGGAAGCAGTCGGCTGCATGAACTTGAGCCTTTGATCCAAGAAACACAACAGAGACTTTCCAATGAATGTTTTTGAAACTAGAAAATGCATGGGACATGCAATCGATTTGGTTTGGTTTAGTTTGGTTTGGTAAGGTGGGGGACTCATTATCAAATTGCTGAAGTCATTTGCCAATCTAGATGTTATGGCATTCGGTAAAAAGCTATAATAAAGATATCTTACTTTGCATCCAAATTTAGCCCAACCGTAACCTCATAGTCACCAATTCATTGCTACCTTGTTATGTGTCATACTGTGAGTAGCACAGTGACACTGAAGAACATATAAAGTAGGAATAAGATACAACAATTGTTGCTTATTTGCATCCAATCATGTTGCCAAAACGGTTGCATGCCCCTCACAATCATTCAGCTGTCCTCTAAACATTCTGTCAGTTGTGTCCAAAGAGAAATGCAACCGTATACACTTGGCTCCAACCTCATGCAACCACAAAGATCCGAATGTGGGTCCAGATGAATTATGAAATGTAGGCCTGACATCTACATGTGATATACTCACCCATCCATAGGTGTTATGATAGCAGCCATAGCAAAAGTCTCCCTGTTTACATCCCAGCTGCACTGTCATCCCCGACACAAGAACGGACTTGTCTGGAAAAATAAATCAGGACTAAAATGTGAGGATGTAAAGGTGGGCAACTTCTGCCATGGCACCCACCGTATGGCATGCTGTAAGTCACCACAAACAGGCCTGTGATGTACAGTTGAATAAATACAGATGTCAGATATAAGCTGTTATAATAAGCTGTAGTTAGATGAATGACGTTTGAGTGAAGAACCTTCATGTTCTCGTAAAATTCTAGTTTTTTCAGAACTCATGTAGATTACGAAGGTTTCCATGAGCAGCATTTTCTGTGGCTGAGGAGAAACGACTCTTTACGAACAGAACTCGAAGATTTTGGGAAGAATTTTCTGAATAAGTTTGATAGGCGCTGAATAAGGGACATTTCATCAAAGCAAACTAATTACAAACCGTTAAAGATGCAGCGTATCTTCATGTTTTAGCAGGCTAGCTTGTTAGCAATAGGTTCTGTTTCTTGTTACAAACAGGATGTTGGCAGGGGCTGAGTGAAAGGTGGTGCTGTTTACAAAATGAACCCACAAGCAGGCCTTTGGTTTAAACTAGATCTCCGAAGATTTGAATTTAGGGTGATATCTGCACATGAATAAGAAGAATGCAGTTAAACAGTCTGTCTGTTTCAAAACAATCAGTTATTAATTTAATCTGCTTTAGTAAAGAATGACCTCCGGACAGAGCAGGAAGTCCTGCCTCAGATATCCATTAACTGCTATTCTGGATATCCTTGTCTACCATTGCCCCCAAAGGCTGATAGATCCGCAGTCTGTCACCTGAACAAAAACAAAAAACAGACTGGGAGGAAATAAAGAGAAATCCTCTCACCGCCTTTAAACTGTTGATGTGATGCCCCGAAGCAACGAGGTGCACCTTGAACACATGCAGCCGAGCTGATCAGTGAGCAGCTTCAGAGGTCCAAGTTTAAATGCGGTTGCTCCCAGGTGTGGATGAGTGTTACTATTAATTAGAAGCTGCTGGATGCTGAAAGAATCAAGCAGGGTCAGCAACACCACCGAAAGGAAGAACAAATAAGGAAAAAAAAAAAAAACCCCACTCGCATCAAAGCTAGCATTTGTCCTCTCGCATTTTACACAACAGATTTCTCTCCAGCAGCCTCGCTTTGAAGTTCTTTTCAAAGACCTTCTTTTTCTTTCACTTGAAAGCCTTTAGGGTTAGTGTGTGCTTTAAGGTGATCAGATCTTTATGTCCATCCTAGATACATTTCAACCAGTGTTGTGGTTTTTATTTTTAAGCACAGCTAATGTAGAAAGCATTTAGAACCGCGAACGTTAAGCTTTACATTATGAGATCCAGGCGCATCTTAAAAAGTATGTTGATTGAATCACTTTTCCAAATGCATTCAGTGTAACATACACTGATGAAGACTCGCTGCTCATGATGCCAGTTTAACTGATTTGTTAACCTTAATACTTTTAATTGCAAGATCTTTAGAAAAAAATGAATTTCATTAAGTGCTGCTAGATATTAAGTGGTGACGATACAACCATAAAAAACACAAAAACGAGGCACTCTGCTTCCAAGTAAAGCGATTATTTATTCTTTAAGCATAAACAGACAGCGTGGGTACTGACTTTAATTCTTCATCAGGTTCCGACAAACACGCGATTAGTCGGTTGCACACCAAACGCGTGAGCCATAGTCTAAAACCCGCAGAAGAAATAAAAGCAACATGAACCCCGTGAGACGAGTCGCATGAGTGCGAGTGCACAGGATTTCTATGTTATAGCTCAGCAAGCAGATGCAGTCTTCAGGGGATATGTATTCATGGTTAACTGCCACAAGCACAAAAGCCAACCTATAATGGCACAGTAAAAACACATTAAACAGCTCTTGTGTCAACATTTAGATTGTAGTTCTTCTAAACTATCACCTGACAGACAATATTAAGTAAACATAATATGTAATTTAGATTAAAGTAGACTGGAGCAGTGTGCTTTTTCCTTTTGGAACAGTTTCCTCCTCCTGCTGCTGTATCCCGTGTGGTATCAGTTCAATGATATGCTGATGGTACACAAGTTTATTCTACGGTGTCAAAGGGACAAGCACAGGTAAGAGTCCAGTGTCTTGTATACTTTAGGGTCAGTTGATGGAGCAAGTCACTAAGAGCAGCTTATATACTTGCTTTTTAACAATTCACTCACAGATAAACACTTTGTACTTTGTGTCTGCCCATCCTCTGGTAGATACTGAAGAGCTGAATCATCTCTGGCCGGTAGCTGAATACGATCTTCTAGCACACCCCATTTCTTTAATAAGCTTTGCTGCAGTCTGTCTGATCTGATGCTGCTTGGACTTCACTACCACAGTGTGTTTGTTTGCATCTTGTGGACGTGTTGTGACCATACGACTGTGTATAAAAAAAAAAGGATGTCCCCCATAGGTTTGTGAAATCTCACTTCTGAAGCTGCCAGCTGAGCGTTTTGGCCGTCTCCGTCTTTGCCTTTTGAAACCTGAGGTCCCGAGCCACCGTAGATCTGACTGTGAAGTCGGTGACGTATTGGCTGAAGGATTTGTCTGTCTGCTTCAGTTGGACTGCAGTCCGTTAGCGCGAAGGCAGCCTTAAAGCATCTCTGCTTAGCCCACGCCTTTCAGGCACACGAGCTATGTCCATCTTTCATACGCAGTCTGTGGTTGTGCCGATTCCTCCAGAGCCCCTTACGTCACGTGTGCAGAGCTACCTTATAATTTGCTGATGTGTCATACGAATAAACTTTCTTGCTTCCCTTTCCTGCACAGGTTAGGGGCTCCACAGTAATTCATAATAAGAAATAAGGGCAACATCTTATGACATCGCTGAGTTCCTTCCTTTATAATGTGGCAGCTGTGTGCATCTGAAGCAAATGATCAAGATAGCAAATGTGAGGACATGAGTGGCTCTGTAAATTGCCCCCCCCCAAATCCCATTGCAAACAATCAGTCCTTGAAGGGGTCACAGGATATGTGGAGCAGCCAGTTTACAGAGTTCTGACGCTAACAAGGCTCGTGGATGTAAACGTGTCTCCTCCGCTTGGAAACTGTTTTAACGCCTCGGCCGTTGGTGGTCGGAAAAATTCAGGAATGCAAATGTAAAATAAAACAAACAACTATTGATAATTACTTGCTAATCATACAGTTTTCTTATCTGGACAGCGCGGTGTCCTACCTGAACTCGTGGATGTGGACGTTGGTACAATGGTGACAGTCACGGCGATGTTAATGGTGCTGAAAACAATGACGCTGTGTCACACGTGATCATGTCATGTCGAACACGATGTTAATGGCTAATGTACAGATGATACATGTGTCAACCACCCAGTCATGGGCCGGGGGCGAGCTGTCGCTCTCTCTGATTGGGTAATGAACCAGTACTTTGTTGTTGAGGTAAAATATCAGTTAATAGTGGTGCGCTGATTATATATTAGACTTGAACAAAAACATGTTTAAAAGTAAACAGTGGGTTTAAAAACTCAAAATCATCTTTTATTAATTAATGCAAGTATTTATGTTTATTTATTTTTGTATTTGTTTTATATCTATTTATCTATTGTTTACTCACTCGGTGGCCATGTCTTTGGTATGACTCTTATATTGAGATGTAAAAACTGAAAAATAGTTTGTTTTTTTTAAAACTCATCTCTATATCTGTATATATCAGAGTGATGCTATTCTAAGACGTGTGTGTATGAGTATGTGCGGTTTGGTTTGTATGTGTCGTATGTACAGTATGTCTGTAAGGATGTGCTCTTAGATTTTGTTTGTTTGTTTTTTTGATAATGCTGCTTAAACATCCTCTGAGTGAACGAGCAGAAAATAAAACCAGTGGTGAAAATATCTATGACGATGTTAAAAAAAAAAAAAAAAAAGAACTCAACAAGCTGTGCTGATAACTGTAGATGGGAACAATACTGTAGTAAACATGGCTGAACGGCCATCAAAATAAGCTCCCCGACGTGTGCGTGTCTTCTTTTCTCGTCTGCCTTTACTGTTTCCATTTATATTTGCTCGCGATATAATAAACTCAGGTATGGTGAAGCAATGCTCCACTGAAATAACTTTAAATTGTTTAGCAGTATCAGTTGGTGTTGGTGCTGCGGCACTGCTTTAACCTGCCACAGAGCTCAAATGCAGCTTGTATTGAAGTTACTGTCTTGGAACTCTTTTATGCCCAGATTGTTTGGTCAGGAGTTTCCCGACCTGCACTTCGAAGCAGGATTTGGGCTTATCGAGGTAACTTCAGGTGGAAGTATGCTCTGGAGGGAAGAAGAATGAAAGTCAGTAGAAGCAAGACAGAATACATGTGTGCGAATGAGAGGGAGACAGGTGGAAAGATGAACATGGAAAGAGGAAGACCTCAGAGAAGATTCATGGATGTAGAGAAGAAGGACATGCAGAGGGTGACAGAGGAGGACGCTGTGGACCCTAAACGGAGCAGCCAAAACAAGTAGGAGGAAGAAGATATATATAATATATATATATATATATATATAAATAATATATTCTGTTCTCAGAGCGTTAAACAACACAAGTGCTGCAGATGAACGTCTTCTGCACATCTAATCATGATTGTATCGTAATCTGTGAGGTCCTCCTGTGTCTTAATGAGCTGTGATAGTTACTAAATCTTACTAATTTACTGATCTAAAAAGAGCCCTGCTCACCGTCCAGACCAACAATCAGATCTTCATCAGACAAAAATAAGTGGTCTCAGTCTTGCTCAAACTGAATCAGGAACAGGTGCGTTTCTAGCGTGAAAATAATTTTTTGGATGGGCTGAACTTTTGGATCATTTACAGGAAGTAACGCAAACACTTTCCAGTTATTTCAGCCCATCAGTGAATGCTGTTTCATTTAAAATGAAAGCAAACATTTCTAATTAAGGTCCAAATGCACTGTGAGTGCTTTTTTTAAAATGATTAATTATATTCATACTTACAGGCATAAACTGTATTACCATTACCACTTTAATTTTAAGAAAGCAGTCATTTCCATTTTGAAAACATTAATTTCAAGTTGAATGTCGCCTTTTAACATTTTGGAAACAACCTGACAAAAGTCTGCATATCTAATAATATTTTTGCCTTTTGCAAATTGTGTTGTGTCACATGTAATGACAGTCCTGCCGACATGATTGTGAACCTCCAAATTGTGTTATTTCTGCATAAATGTGACCTAAAACCTTTTCTTTCTTGAAAAAGCGTTACAGCAAACACTGCACCACATTTCCACAATCTTATTTGAAACTTATGTCATTGAATTCATGTGTTAAATAAGTTAGGGAGCTCAGCCTCTAACTGCCGCGTGCTGGACCGCACCGAGGATTTTCCAGAACGAGGCGGAGCCGAAACCGAAGCTGGAGCTCCACCAACCTTATTCTCCCGAATCTCCCCGCCCTCTGTCTCTCATTTCCCCTCGGCTCCACTCCCATCTTCCCTCTCGAGGCAACAACAAAATCTCTCGCTCAAACCGACACACTCTCTCCATCTTTCTCTCTCACATCAGCATCCCTGCATCCCGAGGATTTGTTGTTTATTTGGTCGGCATCTCTTGGAGATCCGGCGACCGAGCAGCAGTCCCTCCTCCTTCTAACGTTCTCCACCGATCTGCTGTTTGCGCCCTTTTTTTCTTTTTTGTGTGTTTTCTGTCCAATTCTTCTTTTTTCTTCTTTTTATTTACTTAACAGAAAACATATTGTGTACATGGGTGAGTATTGTTACCCGTTCTTTGTACTTTTGTACTTTTTATCTCTTATTTCAGCTTGCGTTCTGCCTGCAGTCCGCTGACTTTTCTCTAGTTTCTGCCTCTGTTCCTTCTTTTCTATTTGTGCATAATTTTTCTTTCTGCTTTTATTTTTTCCTATTAGTTCTGCTTCTTGTCTTCTTGCAACCTCCATATCCCCCTTCTGTCATTTCTCTGTTTTAGCTCATTTACTTCTCTCCTGCATCCTCCTCCTTTTATCTTTTCTGATTTTTTTCCTTCAGTTTCTGTCTAATCATGTCTCCTTATCCTCTTTCTGTCCTCTTCCTTTTGCCTTTTGTAGTCTCCTTTTCTTCCATCCTTTCTTTCATTACATTCATTCATTCCCCCCATTTCTACTTTATTTCCCCTCATTTCCCTTTCCCTTTATGACTTCCCTCATTGCTTCATCCTTTTCTTCCTCATCTGTCTGCCCACTCCCCTTACTTTTTTTGCTCTTCAGCTACCCTCCCACCTTCTTCCTACTTTAAATTGTCATCCTCTTTGAATCTCCACCATCATCCATTTTGTCCTTCCCTCCTTCATCCTTTTCCTTTCTTTTCCTCCTGTCTCACCCTTCATGCTGTTTTTACTCCTTTTTTCTTGTCTTCTTGCATCAGACTTCATGTTTGTGAAGCATCGGGGTGCTTTCAAGGATGCAGCTTCTTTGATTTTGCTCACACACACACACACACACACACACACACACACACACACACACACGTATACACAGCTGTACATGAATAAATTTAAGGGTACTGCACCCAATGCATGAACTCACACACACACACACATCAGTCATACAGCTGTAATCTTCAAAGTACATCAAACCTTAACATATTTTGTGCATCGCATCAATGGCATAGCTCTGAAAGACCGTGTGTGTGTGTGTGTGTGTGTGTGTGTGTGTGTGTGTGTGTGTGTGTGTTTCAAATAGAGAGATAACCCAGAGCAGGTGAGTCCATGCTAATATCTAATACAAGTGGCCTGTGAGAGAAATTATAAGGAATTCTGTATTCCTGTAAGTTTTCTGCCACCCTTTGTTTACTGGTCTGTATTGATCACATTTCAGAACAAACTGGGATTACAGAGACTACACTCTAGCAATAC
>JAMQGT020006220.1:0-33441 GCA_024447675.2 Pterophyllum scalare | reverse complement strand
TTGTCCGTAAACTGCCTCCACTGGTTTGCCGTTGCTGTCCAGGCCACCGTGCACGTAAGAGGAGTTCTTTCCATAAAACCTGAGCACAAGCACAACCAAACTGGGTTTAATGTATGCAGGAAGACATTTATAAAGAGAGCAGGCAGACACATAAAACACTAGTGCCACCCCTGAAGCATGTCTTAGACAAGCTGCTGGGTGTACCTGTGGCAGGTAGTCGGTGGGCCTGGTTCAGAAGTGTGTAATACTGTCGGACAAACTCTCGCCCGACCAGCTGGGCACTTGGCTTCTCCATCACCATTTCTTTGGTCAACTTGAAATCTCTGCAGGAAGGAAGAGGAGGCTGAGATCTGATTTTTATTTCTTCCAGTAAATAAATAAAAGAAGCATCCGCCCATCGTGACAGCTGTGAACAAACTCATTGTGGCACCATGATTCGGAGTCAGAAACATAGAGCTTGTCATTTTCAGGGTCGCTCGGTGAAGCCATCCTTAAGAGCTCAACGTAACCGAAGTCTCACAACAGGCCTGTAGATATTTAACATTCACAGGAGGGTACTGCACTAAGCAGAACAGTCCCCGTCAAGGGGGAGAGGAACTTTACTTCCCTCACGCCTGAGTTCAGATGCTGCGCTGATGAGCTGCTCGTGCACATCAGGGGAGGTAAACACCGCATACAATATCCGACTTATGACGTTACAGCCTCAGTTTTTACACGTTTCTAATGCCAGCGGGCGAAACCTTTGACCTGCAGAGCCGACCGATTCTGCCCCATCTGGGTGCACCGACACGAAAACAGCCCCGGAGACGAGTGTTCGCACGGTGAGAACAAAAAACCTGAAACGTTCCCGAGCAGCACCAACTGCTGTCGCTCCCCATCCTGTGGGAACTACCTGGCTCTAAAACACCTGATTTTAAGGTTTTTTACTCATCAGCTGATCACATTCTAGCTTTCGGTCACACCTGGCCTATTCAGCTGGAAACTGAGGCCCTTCTGAGGGTAGCACTGCTGATGAAGCTGACCACTAAAGTGTCTTAAAGGGATGCTGAGAAGTGCAGCAGAAAGGCACCTGGATTTATACTAAAGGGCTGTGAAAACGGTCACACTGTGTCTTAGTAATCTGAATAAACACGGACGTTTATCACCTGCTAAGGCAGAACTTTTATTTTTAAATGGTTACAGGCGATGACTAAGTTTTCCACCTTACCTGTAAGCCAGCCGCTGATGCAAACAGAGACATCAGAAGAAGCAAGCTCCGTGCACTCAGTGCATCTATTTAGAAACCTGTGCTCCCAACAGACAGGCTTAGCATGCTCTAACAGATCTGCATACTTCCCTGTTTCCTGAACAGTTTTAAACGGGATCGCTCAGGATTTTTCCACACAGAGCTGCGGGGCTCGTCAGACTCGATGGATTGCCTGTTTCATGTCTCTACTGGTTGATTTTCTTTCTGTAGTGACATGTATGAATATTGGAGTGTGTGAGGAAGCCTGGAAAAACCAATTCCTGCTGTGAATTCCTCAGCAATCGACCCCCAGCCTCTCGCTTCCCGCTGAATGGAAATGAACCCGGTGAATTGGTTTACTGCGCAAGTTCAAACACAGAAAATGACCACCTGGGTTAATCTGTTGCCAGCTGGGGTAGGCAGCCTTATAAGAACACAGCGGCTGCACCCACGATTCAGCCGGCAGAAAGGGCAGCTGGCTTTTACTTGATGGTAGAAACAGTTCTGAGGTTTCCACCTGTGAAGCCGGCAGCCCGCCGGGCCTCTCCAGCATGTAAAGCCTACTGTCACAAACTTGGCCTTTATGATGGATGAGAGTTTTAAGTTGGGGGGTCAGATCAGTGCAGGGGTGAAATCCAGCTTCTTTCACCTGAGACAGCGAGCGAAGACAAAAAACATTACAGCAGTGATCCATGCCTTTATTACAACTCGGCTGGATTACTGTATTTCTTGGTAGTTGGTGTTAGCTGGTCCTCCCCGTCTCATCTTCAGCTGCCGCATGGCTTTTAACTGTACTCAGAAGAGAGAGCACATTACTCCTGTTTTATCCTCACTGCACCGGCTGCTGTCCATTTTAAAATTCTTTTATTGAAGTCCATAAATGGCCTTGCCCCACCCTACCTCTCTGAGCTGCTGCACTTACACTCCCGTTCCCGGTCACTCAGATCATCTGACCAACTGCTCCTGGATGTGCCGAGGACACAGCGGAGGATCGGGGGGGACAGAGCTTTTGCTGTGGCAGCTCCCAAACTGTGGGATTCGCTGCCATTACACATTAAACAGGCCTCTTCACTGGCCATTTTTAAATCTACTCTTAAGACCCACCTCTTCCGCTTGGCTTTCAACCCAGTATGAGATGTTGATTTTCACTTATTTATCCATTTACTTTTTTTTTTTTTAACTTTATTACTCGTGTTTAATTGTGTATTTTTTCGGTGCTTTATTTTGTGTTTTAATTTTCTATCTATTGTATCTTCTCTTGTGCTGGTGTGTTTCTGTTTGTAAAGTGATTTATAAATAAAGTTGGTTTAGCTTGGCTCAGCCGGACATTTCTGGAAAAAAAAACTACGAGTGCTCACCGACTCTGCTCATTAGTTTCTCTCAACACTACGAACAGCTGAACAAGGGTTAAACACAACGGCTGACTCTGAGACCCAACACCTTTTCACCTGTTCCAACGAAGACTGGCTGCATATACACAAACTTAACTATAATTCTGTCCTCTCTTCATGCTACATGCAGGTAGCATGTTGAGTCAAGTTTGAGTAATAGTTTTGGCTTCTGTTTTGCATGTTTATCTCGCTCAAGTTTAATAGTAATAACATTAATAATCCTTATCAATATGAACAGAAACTATGATTTGTTATTATCGAGCAGCTCTTCGGTTAGCCTCACTGACTCAACTATGACATGTAACAGTAGCAGTTCCTCTGCAGTCCAGCAGGGGCGCCACAGTGAGTCAGTCCCAAAGACTCCCATGTTAAAACTTCCCAGCAGAAATAAACACGTTTACAGCTGATACAGAAACTGTTACTGATACTAACTTCCCCGGTCACATGTGTGGCTCGACTCGCTGTTATTCATCTTTGTGATTTCTAAGTATTGCTCTTTACTGTATCCTTGCAGTCAGGCGAGCTGAGGCAGTGAAACAACAGCTCAGATCATCCAGCATCTACCTGACACACCTGCGCAGAGCAGAGCTGCACAAATACACCTTGAATCAGGGTGTATGTTGCCAGGTTGAACTAATAAAAAGGTGTAAATTGTAGACTGTGTTTCCATTCTGATCTGTACACTGTCAGACAAACACAAAAATTAAAGTGGTACAAATATTCATATTAAAGTTTGAAGGCTCTGCAAATTATGGGATGTCACTTCTGACTCACAAAACAAGTTTCCAGCCCAAACACTAACGCTGAGCTTCAAAATATCAAGAAACAGTGCTGCCATCATGGTGGCAACATCCATCTTTTATACCGTGCATGAACACAGCTCTCCCACAACCCCAGGCAGCAGCTCCAGCTCTGACAGGTCCACCTTTTCAACTACAATCATCTTCTTCCAGCTGCTCCCTTTCAGGGGTGCCACAGCAGATCCCAGCATCCTCCTCTGTTACTCCAACCTCTGCATGTCCTCCTTCACGTCTCTGAGATCTTCCACTCTCCTCCTGCCTGCAGCTCCATCTTCAGTATCTCCCACACTGTCCAAAACATATTAGCCCTCTCTGACTGAGCTGACGATCTTGTCCACCCTGAAGCTTAACATTAAACCTAGCTCAGGTGATCCTAGCCCCACCTTAGTTATGCTACTGGAAAAAACCTCTCTGGATCTTGTATCTGGTGTTGCTGGACATGTGAAACCTGAGGTGTTGCTTGTCAGGGTTTTCCTGGCAGCTGAAGCCCGTGGAAGCACTGAGCTGCTTACCACCCTTTACTTTGTGCCCTTTTTGACCATTTGATAACCAAAAGTTAGTTTGAAGTAAATTAACCCCTGCATTATTATACAGTTTGTCTTCTTCCCTCCTCACCCCCTCCAGCTATCAACGGAAGATGGCCGCCCTCCCTCAGCCTGCCCCTGCTGGAGGTTTCTAACTGCACGACGGGAATTTAACCCCTACCATCTCCCAGAGTACCGAAGAGCGCTGGTTTTCTCTCCCCCTTCCACCCCACAGTGGCCTGAGATGAATCTAACCTGTTCGCTACACCTGTGTGAGCCATCTGTTGCTGTGACACCACCACGCGCTCTCTAACCCATCAGACTGAGGTGAAGCAACCCAGTTAGCCCAGATAGTAACCTCATGCTCCCAGCTGGCTTTAACTCGCTCCGATCCGAGCCCCCAGGAAGCCCCCACTCCCCCACAGCCTGCGCGGAAGCCCTCAGACAAAGGCCGCGACGTGCCCGCTGCGACGGAGCCGTTCTCCGGCCTACACGCGGCCCTCGGTGGGTCTGAGAACGTGTCCGCATATATAATCCGGGTTCACAGGGCCCGCTAGCCGGGCCGCCTCAGTCCCGAGCGAGCACACGGCTCCCACAGCACCGCGGGGCGAGCGGCGGCCCCAGCACGTGTCCCGGCCGGTCACCCCGCCGCTCACTCCTCCGCTCCTGCAACAGACTCCCCGCCAGTATCGCCACACCGTGATACACACGTGACCCGGACACGAAATATGCACTTTAGGAGTTTAAATACCGCAAATGTAACGCTGAAACCCGCCGAGATGAGCGGGAAAGGAACCACCAGAGGGCTCCGTGCGGGAGATGGCTATGTCTTGGAATCCAAGCTGAAGCTAATGAGCCGAGACGGCAGCCGTAACCCGGCTCTTCGGATCAGTGCGAACTCTCACACCGTCCGGCGGCACGTGGAAAACCCGAGACGCGATCATTTCTGAGTAACACCCGCGGTTAAGTTTAATTATGCCCGAAGTACAATCAATAGCTTAGTGACGGAAACCCCCCCGAGCACCAGGATGTAGACGGAGCCCGGAGTAGCGACCCAGTTACTGCCAAGAAGCCGGAGAAATAAACCAACTAAGGCCATACACGGTGGGACCGTCTGCAGGGAAGAAGCACTTACCGCCGGGTGAATTATTGGGGAGACGGCGCTTTGTAACAGGAAGTACGAGAGTCCCAGCGGCGGCGGCAGCGGCCTCAGTTATCGGCTTCACAACGTGGGGAGTGCTTGCCACCGGCCTCGGCTCCACAACCAAGTGTCACAGCCCGCCCCGCACCAGACTGATAGCCAATCATATTCAGGCTCTGTGACTCGTTCACCAATAGTTCGATGTGACCGCAACGGCTCCTTACGTACAGCCAATCCCGAAGCGTCTTGCAGCTGCATGGGTTCATCGAGCCGGCCAATCATGTCACAATATTAGTTGACGGCGTACGATGGTTTCACGAGCAGGCGTCTGCCGGTTCAGCTCTCAGTGCACCGGAGCTTGTTGCCCGCCTGGGGGCGATAGAGACTTTTGGTGTCCGACCCGGTTTCATAGGAGCGGATGACTCATCAAATTATGCGGATTTTAAGCGGCTTAATGTGATAAAAGGAGGCCGTGAGACGGAGATGTGTTTAAGAAAGAACCAGACTCGCAGATATTAGATTATAGGACGCTGGGTGCAATTAGACTTCTTCGGACTAACTAACCCGGAGTTAACACCCTGTATCAGCGCTTCCTGCAGCCTTCACCCAGCTCACTGACAGAAGTGACGTTTCCTTATTTATCACCTTGTGATGTGGTTAAAGCCACGTGCTTTAAGGCCTCATCAGGCAGAAAATGTAGAGAGTGAGAGGGTGCATGAGGGAGGAGTTTAGAGTAGGTCAGATGGAGCTTCACTGTGTCTTTGATCTGTAGTGTGAGCAGGGAGCAGATGGAGGAGAGCCTGGACAGGTGGAGATATGCTCTGGAGAGAAGAGGAATGACAGTCGGAAGAAGCGAGACAGAATCCATGTGTGTGAATGAGAGGGAGACGGGTGGAAAAGTGAGCATGCGAGGAGCAGAGGGAGTGAAGGTGGATGAGTTTAAATACCCGGGGTCAGCCATCCAGAGAGAGGTGAAGAAGAGAGTGCAGCAGGGTGGAGAGCGAGTGTCAGGGGTGATCTGTGACAGAAGGAGAGCAGCCAGAGTGAAAGGGAAGGTTTAAAGATGGCAGTGAGAGCTGCTGTGAGGGTTTGGAGACGGTGGCTCTGACACAAAGACAGGAGGCCGAGCTGGAGGTGGCAGAGCTGAAGATGCTCAGATGTTCACTGGGAGACAGCAGGAGGGACGGGATTAGAAATGAGTCCATCAGAGGGACAGCTCAGAGTCAGAGAGGCTGAGATGGTTTGGACATGTGCAGAGGAGGGAGGGTGGAGACACTGAAGATGGAGCTGCAGGCAGGAGGAGAAGAGGAAGACCTCAGAGGAGGTTCATCGATGTAGCGAAGGAGGGCGTGCAGAGGGTTGGAGTAACAGAGGAGGATGCTGGGATAGAGTGAGATGGAGGCGGCTGATCTGCTGTGGCGCCCCCTACAGGGAGCAGCTGGAAGAAGAAGCAGGAAATGACCGTGCTGAAAGGTTGTTGATTTTTCTGAGAGGGAATCAGACTCCTGCACCTCCTCTGGGCTCTGTTCATGATGGGAGGATTTGGCCAATCACAGGTCTTTAGAGACCAGGCTACAGGAAGTACACCTGTGTTAAACTTTATACGTCCACGAGGGCCAAGTGCCAGGGTCTTTCAGACTCACACACTGATGGCAGCATACACCAGCAGGATGTAGTACAGTGAGTACTACACTCTAGTCCACTTGGACTACTTTCAAAAGTAAATAAATAAAAGAAGAATAGTCTGCATGCTGGTCGGTATCCTCCTTCATGTGAGCCCTCAGCCTGATTACTGATGTTAGCAGAAGTGAAGAACCTGCTTCAGAGTACAGGCCTCTGGCCTCAGATCAGCAGAAACACAAAACACCACTAGATGGAAACCACAGGTCCAGGAACAGAAAGGGTCTCCCTAAACCACCGCCTCAGTCTTTGGATCTAATGGATCCTCCTCAGGTGGTTTGTCAGAGATCAAATTTTTAAACTTTTAAATTTCTTATAAATGTTTTAAGAATTAAATGGAGCCAAATACTGTGCAGACAGCTGCAGAGAAGTCAAAAACTGCTGGTGACTTCAGTTGAGCAAAGCACATTTATATTACAAATATAGCCAGTGCAGGACTTTATTTGTTCTGGTCCTGGGAAGCTGCAGCCTTCATAATAAAGATACCCTTTCTGTGAGTTATTAATATTTAAATGATTTTAAACCACAAATAGGAGAAAAATTTGCTTTCTGGTAGCCTGGTGTTGATCTCACAGCAGCACAGAGGCTTCTTTTTTTTTAATCCTGTGCTTCAGGTAGAAAGAGAGAACATGTACACAGAGAATAAATAAAGATTATCTGCACTGTGCCCTCTGCAGCACAGACACACCTGAAACTGGTTTATGTTGATCTGAGGCCTTTAAATGTAGAACTGTGTTGTGAAATTTGCCACTTAGTATCCTCTGCTTCTTTAAAGCGGGACAAGCAAACCTCCCCCCCCCTCTGAGCCTGAGAATAACTGCAGTGACGTCTGAGCATTGGGCACTGAAACTTCCAGTAAACCTCCTTCTATCACCAGACGCTGCTCTCCCCTGTCGCTCAGCGCCTGTGCATTTTTCCTTCTGCGGCTCAGAGGAGGGGCTCGAGGCTTTGTGGACGGGGCTGTTGTTTCACATTCTTGACGCTGGAGTCTGGATGAGCGGGTGGGGATGGTAACAGGGTGCTCCGTCTCTCCGGTCTCCCAGGGGACCACGATCAGCTCTGCACACAGTCAGCAAACAGTGCAGTGAGAGCGGGAGGCAGCAGAGCCTGCAGCCTGCACCCCTCAGACACTTTCAGCTTGTTTGTGAGCGCTGCTGCAAGAAGAAACGCACTTATGCGCCCTGCTGAATTTTATGTATTTTAAGCACTTTTAATTATGCATTATAACCTACACATGAGAGGCCAATACAAATATTATTTTCACAGTGATTTTTCTGTTTTAGCCTCATTTTTTAGCCTTGATGTCGAAGCAATTGCTTAAGATAAAGTTCTGGTCCACAGAGAAGCCTCACAGTGCTCAGATATGAAACTGGATGGACATAAGCAGGAAAAGCAGCACAAACCCTCCAAATATTCATATGTATATGTTTCTGGAAAGCCTGGGGAAAAATAGTAGGGCTGCAGATTTAAACTCATTTGATTGTTTCTGACTTTGGTCTTGTCTAACAGTAATAAAGAGCTGACACTGTGACAGGTTATGTCCCCGGTTTGGTACATTTTTGAGAAAATATTAAAATACCTTTTGCTTGAAATTGCACTAAATTTTGCAGGCTTTCTCAGAGGCTTTTGGTGCACGTGTAACTCACGCCTGGTTGGAATAAATTAAGAGTTTCATAAGGAGTTACTCTGTATTTGGATTTTGAAGGCAGTTGTGGGAAGATTGGAATAAATAGAAGCTGTTTCTGTGCTCTTGGTTCTGATACCCACACATCAAACTCTGGGCCCAAAAACAATCAACATGGAAGCGCCCAAAGATCTGCATTCTACCTGAAGGCCATCAGGTGGCGATGGCTGTGGCTGCTTCTGGTCCTGTAGAAGTCTGGGAAAATATCCGTCTGACCTCTGACCTCTGTGAGTTTATGGGCTCAGTTGACCTGATCACACTATATTTCAAAATATCTGTGATATGAAACCACACACTCACTGACTGAGTATCCGATGAGCATGCGGTTTCTCAGTCCGACCCGCCCCTCCTCGTCATATCTGGATTTTTGCAGCCAGGATGTCAACAGTGGAAACGGTCATTTCAACGTTTCTGGTTTTGACCCCTCGAGAGGGCCGCGGTGGCGATAATGCTGAGCTCAAAACCAGCAGGTCACTTATGGTTGCTCTGTCCATCTTTTATATACAGACTGTGCCTGGACCCGCTCTTACTGATACTCCAAGAAACCTTCAAGTTTCCATGTCTGTTCTTCTACCTCTGCAGCTGTTCGGTGGATCTGCTTCGGACTTTCTCACGGCCTGAATTACCAAAGTGGAGAGTTTGAGGTCATTCGGATGTCCAGCTGTCAGATTTTGGCTGAAAGTTGTTCTCCATCAGTGACTACTGTGTGCTCCACTCTGTGTGCAGGGGAAGGACCCCGAATCTAACTTTAACCCTTAAACAGACCTTTGCATTTGTTTGTCTTTGCTTTTTCTGACTTTGATCCCTCACTCGTGTTGGATGAGGCGCACTTCAGTGAATGTGTCCTCCCAAAAACCTGCTTGTAAACCAGCCGATCTCCTCATGACTCATGATGATTTATCAGATCATTTCAGTACAAGTTCCAGAGAAGAGGAGAAAGAAATGCAGATATGAATGCATGCAGAGATTTGCAGATAATTTCATAGTCTTTTATTCATGGACAGAGGCGGCTTTGGCTCTCAGTCAAACACGTGTGAAACTGTGAGAAAAACTCTCAGCCTGCGAGATTTTCTCCTCATCACAACAATATATCCTCTTTATTGTTTTCAAATATCAGTACACGCACGTCCTCGTCGAGGACACGGACTCTGCATGGAAAATAAAAATGAACAACTGTAGTAGCCGCAGTCAGCCACAAACCAAAATACATCCATCCACAAAAAATGAGTCCACCACCAAAAGAGTGCAAAAACTAACAGCTGGTTCAGCAGGAAGCAAGCAGAGGGAGCATTTATTTCCAAACTTTATTTTTCACTTTACAACGTTGTCTGTTCAAAATGTTTCCAACTGATCTCCAATTAAAGCCCTGAACACATGGCAGCATATTTATAATACTGTCAACAACATTTACATCGGCGGTCTTTAGTTTTCCTTACAGGGAGCTTTTTGTTCAACAATTCAGAGATTCATGAACACGTGGTGTTAGTACAGGCTGTGCACATTTCTCTTTTGTTATCATTTTTAGTGGTATAGGTAGGAAAGGTCATTATTAGAAAAATCAAAAATAGAAATGCAGTTAGCACCGTTACTGTGAACTGTTTTTAACTTAGGGATCAGCACCTTCACCCGTTAGCAGCCACTAGGAGCTGCTGGTCGGAGCGACTCAGATGATGAGGTCTTTGTCCACATCCTCTGCAAACACAAAGACACACAGAGAGGAAATGATCAAAACACACATTTTTGAGGTGAAGGAATATCGAATGCGGTCTGATATGTTCAGGAGCGGCTTCAGGTGTGTGAGGCTGTCGATTTAACGGAGGATCTACGTTCCCGCCCTCCCCTATGACCACGAGCTGTGGGTAGCGACTGAATGAATAAACAAGATCGCGGATATGAGCGGTGGAAATGAGCCTCCACCGAAGGGTGGCTGGGCTCTCCCTTAGAGGCAGGGTGAGGAGCTCAGAGTACAGCCAAAAGGAGCTTGGGAACGCCTCATGTCCCCCTGGATGAGCTGCAGGAGGCGACTCGGGAGAGGGGAACTAGACCTGGACCCAGATAAGTGGAATGAAACTGATGGATGGATTTATTTACTCCAGCTAGCTTTTAAGCTTGAACAAAAGAGCCAAATATATTTATCAAATACACAAACGTCTGTTAAGTACGGTAACAAAGACTCTGACTTCACTCTGTGTGGACCAGTCATCTACTCCTTTTCTGGGAGTTCCTCTACGAATTCTTTGAAATACTGTTTCGTGGGTGCTGCGAGTACTCACGGTCCTTGATGCCGAAGCAGGTGGCCCACTCTTCCAGGGCGATGTATTTGTCCCCATCGGCATCGCACTGCTCAAAGAAGCGGGTGGTGCAATGCTCCATGGGAATCAGGGGAGCACGCAGAGGGGCGAGCTCTGTGTGCGTCAGATATCTGCAGGTACACAAACAGGACGGCAAAGTTAAATTTGGGTTTTAGTGGGTGGAAAAGGAGCAGTATCATCAGTTTTTTCTCTCTGCACTGTTGGATCCATCATGTTCTGTGGCGGCATCATCGTTCCCTTTTCCTGCCCCCTAC
Organism: Pterophyllum scalare; assembly: GCA_024447675.2. Lineage (NCBI taxonomy): Eukaryota > Metazoa > Chordata > Actinopteri > Cichliformes > Cichlidae > Pterophyllum > Pterophyllum scalare. The sequence goes on along the minus strand of JAMQGT020006220.1, from coordinate 22,430 downwards.
GTACCCATCGACGGGGTGCTGGTCGAGCTGGCCGAACTGCCAGTGGACGGGGAAGATGTACATGTTGTAGTTCTTCTCGAAGTCGTGGGCGAGCAGATCGAGGGAGTGATCGCCGGCCTGAAGCCTCTTCTCATTCTCATAGATCTTCTTCACCTGAAAGGTTGGACGGACACGTTCACATTGTTGTCGTGTTGGAAGCAGCAGATATGTCAAAATAAAGAGCATCAAAGCTTTTTTCTTATTCATGATCTCTGTGTTAAATCAAGGAGATGAGTTGTATGAAAGCAGGTTTAGTGGATCTATAACTTCTCTGCTGTGTGTTTGAAGTTATAGCTTCAAATAGTTTGGATTAGACTTCATTCCAAACCACTTCAAGCAGAAATATGTTTAAAGAGCTGCATGCTTTACTTGTTTCATTAAGAACTGTAAATAAAGAATAAATAATTCTGTGTGCTTTATCTGCTGCATTTAAGGCTTCTAGTGCTTCAGCCTTTATTCAAAAAGCTAAAATTGGAATATTTTGAAGGGAATTAAGTGATGCAAAAATGAATATTGGGTGCTGAAGCTATTTGATAGAACTTTGCCCGGTGGACGGCCCTAGCAGACTGTAGATAAAGGAAAAACCGGCTCCACTTCACGAATCTGCAGCAGTAAAATAACGTGCATCACATTTCTGCAGGATGAGTTCCTGAACTTTTGACACTCTAACTGCATTTTGTTGAACTTCTTCCACCCCCGACAGAGAATCAAGGAGAAACGAGGCTTTTCTCACCCTGAGCTTCTGCTTCTCGGTCAGCAGGTTGTTGTCCTCGTCGCGCTCGTAGAGAGTCACCAGAACGTTCTTCAGCCAGTCCCTCATGCGCAGGGGGAACTCCTTCAGCTCGTTGTCCACACAAGGCTCGATGACTGTGAGAGAAACCCACCGTCAGCACCGACACAAACAATTCACATTTACACCTGCTGCTGCCTGTTTCACGTTGGGCGTTTCAGATTGAATGCACAAGCTTTTTGACACTGTAGTCTGGGCCCGCGGGCCAACGCCATTTAAAATTTGTATTCAAAGCTATGAGTGCTAATCCAGAACGGGGCCGATACCTTCGTAAACCTGCTCAGCTCAGTGTGACATAAAAGCCTTTACCTGGATGTTCAGGTGCACTCATGCACAGGTAAACCACAGTCACGGCCCGAGTCCTGGTTTATTGTATCGAGCACTGTCATGATCTCCATTTAAACCCTTGAGCCCTGACTCATCTCCTCACGTTCAGCCCGAAGCTCTGCGTGTGCGGACACATCTGAACACAGCTGAGCTGCAGCCACAGTTCGACCCACCCATCGATCACAGAAAGCTGGCTCTAAGCTCAGCTTATCAGCCCAAAGAGGAGCAGGAACAAAACTTAAGATATTCCTGATCCGGTCGTGAACAAGCAAACAGAAACAGGAAGAACTCGAAACCGCACAGTGTCAAAACAAAACACAGGCGATACAAAAATATCCAAATTCATGAGCTGCAACTCAAGAGATAAAATTCCAGTCGAGTTGGCCGATAAGTTTGGGAGAGGCTCTCCTCTTCCTGCTTTTGGTTTTCTATCGTATTTCTCTTGAAATCTGTACTTTTCCAACTGTAATCTAAGATGCAAGGCCACAGATAAAGAACCACACTCCCTTCGCTAAAGCAGAGTAACAACTGTGTTTAGTTTAATTAAAGGAGTCTGCCGTGCTACTTTACTCTGAGGAGGGAGCGTCTCTCCATTAAAAGCACCTTCAAGCTCTTCTTTGTCCTCATGATGCAATGCTTTTCGCTCAGATTCACTTATTCCAGAAATATATTTCATATCTGAGGTCTGATCTTTGTTTCTTCTTTTATTTATTGCTTATTTGCAGCCGTTTGCATTCTCGTAACTGTCTTCACAAACGATCGTTTGGATCTCTCCAGAATTCGCTTAAATGCTGCAAACAGGTTCAAATGATTTCATGCATGCTTACATGTAATTAAAGAGTTGTTCCCCTGCAGCCAACATTAACATTTGAGTGAGATGGGTGTGATTAGGGTGGAGGCAGCCTCCACCCAGAGACTAAGAGCCAGCTTAATATAAGACACAGCACAGGGCACAGGCACCTCTTTGAGTGAGAGTAGCTTCACTCATTCCAGTCTGGAAATGATGCTCTGAGGTTATTTCAGCAGGTCCCAAACTCTGGAAGGGTCAGAGGTTTAAATTCAGCTGTACTCGCTCGGATTAATACCCCTACAGCCACCCCTTCTGTATGTAGGGATGGATATGGATATGTAGCTCAGGAGGTAGAGCAGGCCAACCACTGATTGGAAGGGCGATGGTTTGATTCCTGGCTACCCCAGGCTGCATGCCAATGTATCCTTGGGCAAGATACTCAACCCCAAGTTGCTCTCCGATGCAAAGCACTTCGCTTAGTTAACCATGGAAGTGCTTGTATGAATGGGTGAATGTAAATGTGTTGTATAAGCGCTTTGAGTGCTCAGAAGAGTAGAAAAGCATTATATAGGAACTGGTCTATTTACCATTAAAAGAGAAAGGCACGCGTCACCAAATCGCCTACACTAATATCACCCACTGAAGGCTTTTGACATATTTCATGAGACTCTCAGCCAGGCTACAAGCCTGCTTAATGTGTACTGCTACCATCTAAAGTATTTAAGTGCTGATTCAGGACCACTGGAATCAGGAAGAGAGCGCCAACAGTTTGACTCTGTTTGACTGGATGAATACAGTACAGAGACATAATAACACTTTGCTAATCCACTGAATTTCCTTCCACTGCTCACATCTGTGTGCTATTTATAGGTGATGGATGACAAACATGGAAAAACTAAAATGTTAAAGATCTGAATCCAGAGAATATGATGTGTTATGTTTTCTGCTGTATGTGACTGTATGTCGAATCTGTGGCTCCCGTATTGTCCTGAAATGCTTGATGCAGAGTGTGAGAGCTCACATTTGCAGGATCCTATGTAATCGAGGTGCAGCTTGTGGCCCTTCTTGGTTCCCTCCAGGGTGCACTTGGTGGCAAAGAAGTGGCAGGAGGACTCGTAGGTCTTGTTGTCAGTGCCGCAAATCTGGAGAAGAGAAAACGGAGCTCGGTCTGCAACATGGTGATATTCCAGGAACGGACGAATCCTTATATGTTCATCGGAACTTTGAGTTTAAAATAAAGGGTATCTTTTTATGATTTTGCTCGGTTCCTGTCGTATATCTCCTATTCAAAGTGTGCACGTTTTAATCAAACTGTGAACTAAAAGCTCAGCCTTCAGATTGCTCAAAACACTCAGTCGAACACATTTTTTCTGCTCTTTGTTCTCTATGACGTCACAGAGAGCAGATAGCCCTATTATGGTCATCTCAGGAAGAGAAGCCCCACCCACCTGCAGCTCTCTTGTTTTGTTTGCAAGACAATTAGAAGACAGCTGTAGCTAAAATGGCTTGTTCCTGCATGCAGAGAGAGCAGGAAATGACCCCCCCCCGCAGCATTTATTGTAAGGGTCATTTCAGTTCCAGTAAAGTCCAAGAATAGAACAAAGCTGAATAAAGCAGGTCCACTTTAAAATGATGGCATATCACACTGCAGTCAGGGGAGATGTGATCAAACATGAAGACCTTTATAAACAGCAGTACTGACACTTGGTTTGTTCGTTTCTTTGTGCACAGCTTCACTGACATCTTTTCTTTCTTTCTTTTTTTAGAAATAATTAGAAAAACTGGAGATATGCTCACATAATAAGAAAAAATCTACATTTCCAGCTTCTACTCCAGCTCAGGCTGATTGTGAACTCACATGCTCAAAGTCTCCCTCAACCTCAGGGCAGGTGGAGGGGTCCTGGCACACACACATGGGGGTGTTGCTCTCATCCACCTCACACACTTTGCCCTTCTTGCAGTGGTAGTTCAGGCAGGGATCTGTGGAGAGAAACACACCAGCACAGAAGTCAGTGACGCTGTGACCTACTGCAGACACCAACCAGTCCTCTAACACTTTGTTTTTTACCAAAATAAAACTCAAATGGAAGCACAATGACTCAATAAAGAGCTGTAAACGTCTGCCTTCAGCTCCTGTTTGCTTCAGAGGAAAATGGTGCTGGTACAAAGGCAGGCCATGGACATGTTAAAGCTTTTTCTGTGCTTGAAAGGTGTGCTCATAGTAAACAGGGCCTATAATAAAGGGCTCGACTGCTCCTATAAATTTAGAGAAACACCAAGTCAAACCCCAGAGGCAGCGTTAGAGAGAAAATGTCGTTTTCAGTGACTGTGGCAGTAAAGAAGGTCTGGGACAACTCTGCTGTTCTGCCTCAAGATGCTACTTCCATATTATTGAGGCATTTCCACCTTTACTTCTTGCCTTTCTTCCCATCTCTTCTGTTTTATTCATTTTTGGTGATTCCCTTTTTGATTTCTTATTTTTTGCCTCCTGTTGGATGTTACTTTGGACCCTTGCAGTGAGTACTTTTTAACTGCCAATGCTGCCTGTCTGTACCAGAGTAGGCTTCTCTTGCAATTTTAATCCTTCTGATCATAGTGCCTCGTCCTGCAGTGCTCGGGCAGAGCAGGCTTTAAAGTCTGCACGGTTGGACTGTTTTCGTGCTGTCGGTGCCGCCTGTGGCTGAGCTGCCTCTTAAAGCAGGGTGGAACATGTAATTACTGCCCTCTCCTCGCAGAACGATGGAGTCTGTCATTATGACCATTTGAGCTGCCAGTTTGAGGCTTCGCTAAACTCAGACACTCCTGTAGCCACAGGACAGAAGCAGTGAAATGCAGCTAAACAAATCCTGCATGAGGCAATGAGCGTGACACGGTTCATACCTCTGCAGACACTGAAACATTGGCAGAGAAAGGAGTCTTCCTCCGGACGGTGATCTCATATAATGGACAGTTTTCTAGGATCAGGCCAGATTTAGAGAATTAAGAACCTTATTGAGTGGTTTTCCTCCAACGTGTTCTGCCCACCCTGTCTGTTTTAGTTTGAGCAGGTCTAAAATGCTGTTTTACATTGATTTTCATTTATGTATCCATTTGAAAACTTTTTTCATTGTGGTAACATTTTATTAGACCTTTGTTTGAGGCTTCAGCATGAAATTGAGGTGGTTAAGGATTGGGAATCTATTCCTCAATCATGAATAGAAGCAAATGGAGCAACTCTGTCCTTTAAAAATACGTTACCACCCATCGGGGAGCAATTGTGGTGCCTACACAGAAAGCCATTAAATGCTCATTTGATCAGGAACATCTCATAAAGGAGACGTGTGTTTGTGAACTTACTCTCAGCAACAACGTCCTCGACAACCTCGATGGCCTCGTCAAAGTCTCCGATCTCAACCTGCACTGGGTTGGCCCCCACATCAGTTTCCTGGGGGGAGACACGAGAGGTCAGAGGTCAGATCGTGAGCAGTCCAAGCTGTTTGAGACACACTGCAAAGCAATCAGAATGAGGTCTGCGGTCTTCAGGCCTATTTCTGCCTGACGTCCTCTTAAACCAAAGCGCCTGGTTTTCCTGAAGAAGAAAAAATCCAACCTGAAATGTCACCACTAAAGACGGTTCCTCCCCGAAGGCCAAACAGAGTCTGGGAGCAGCCAGACCATAATATTCAACAATAACAAGCAGCTGGGTTCACATGTGGTGGAGCTATGAAAAAAGTGATGGCTAAAATTAACAGCTGTGGGATCTTTGGTCCCACTGGACCTCTGAAGCAGGAAACCATAAAATGTTCACATGAAGACTCCACGTTCTGGTGCAGGAATATTTCAGTGATCTAATCCCATGGAATATGGATTGGAATATCACAGAGGGAAGCTTACAACAGTTACTTATAAGAAGAATTTATTTTAAAGGCAGGAGCCACAAAAAGGACCTGAATCATTGTCTTAACTCCGGCCGGCTCTGGATCCTGTCCTCTGGGGTCGTTCGCTTTCTAGAGTTCTTTATTGCAGAATGTAAAATGTTCACAACTTAAAGTTTTTGTAGTTGTTGATGATTTTATTTATTTTCACAGGAACCGTCTCCGCCGCACAATCACGTGAGAAAATATCCTGAACTTCTGATCGGATCATTGCCGAGCAGCTGCGCGGTGCAGAAAACACATCGCAGTTGCCAAATCAAACTCACAGGAGAGCAAACATTTCCTAAAGACTGCATATTGTTGTTGTGCGTCTGCAGCTGCTGCAATCGAGCCTGTTTCACACTTTCACCAAACATCCCTCTGTGTCTGCAGAGCCACCGGGGCTGGTTACAAATACAAATAACTTAAGATAAATGTCCTGTTTCAGCTCTGGTATTCACCCCTCTGATGACCACGTGGAACAGCACAAATCATGAGAACAGTGACGTTAGAAACAACAGTTCTATAATATCACGTTTCTATAATATCACAACGTTTCTACAATATCACAACTTTTCTATAATATCACAACGTTTCTATAATATCACGTTTCTATAATATCACAACATTTCTATAATATCACGTTTCTACAATATCACAACTTTTCTAAAATATCACAACATTTCTACAATATCACAACGTTTCTATAATATCACAACTCTTTCAAGATTTTTGAGAATTTCTGTAAAAAATAATCACTGGAGAGCACTTGATGAACATCTGGACTGACCTCAACCACTGGCTCCTCGGTCACTGGTTCTTCCACGAAGGGCTCCTCATCAGCCTGACACACACACACACACACACAGATTAAACTTTATTACACACTTGTAGCTGCTCATGTGAATGCTCCCACACAACTTCGGGAAAACAAACATCTCATACTCACACACACACACACACACACACACCCACAAAAAAATACACAGCAAGTCCACGTGGAAGGAAACACACACACACACACACACACTCACACACACACACACACAAACACACACACACACACACAATGACTCACATCAGATCACAGAGGAAAGAAGAAAGCAGCTCAAACAAAGAAAGGGACATGATATCAAACAGAAAGCACACACACACACACACACACACACACACACACACACACACACACACACACACACACACACACACATACACACACTCAGTGTAACTTACAGGAGCAGCCATGGCGTGGCCAGCCAGGCAAAGGAGGAAGACGATCCACACCCTCATCTTCAAAGTCTGTGGAGGCGAACAGGGAAGATCACACATCATTTCTTAAAGTAAAATCAATAATCAGCCCAAACACAGAACATTTGTTGTATTCATGGTGACAAAAACACCTACGTTACATTATTAAATACGTTACACGTTATTAAAGTGTAGCTGTGTGAGTGAAGCAGATTTTGGTTGGTTTCTTTCCTTTTTCATTGACTTCAGAGTCTAAATCATGATCATCTCAAAGAGGCCTGCAGCGGACGCAACATGCAGGACGACTCACGCTGATAGGAAGAGCTCCAGATTCCCAAACGGAGCCCTGAGTGTCGCTTTGTTTCAGACTGTCTGTGACTGTGGGAATGATTTCACCCGCTGAAGGGATTTTCTCTGCCTGCAGCACAGACCTGAGCTGGCTCAGCCTGTTGTTGGCTGGAAACAGCTCCTGTCTTTAAGCGCACTCACAGGAACGTTTTTCCACAGCCTGAGGCAAAATATTTCCACTCCTCACATTTCCACCAGCCTCTGTTTGGATGGACCAGCTTCCATTCAGCTTGCTAAACACATATTTAACCTTAGTAACACCATGACAGATAATAATATGACCCTGATGTGTGATTTGGGGTGTTTTAAAAAGCTGGAGCAGGATTCTGCAAAAGACTGAGAGTGATATGAGGTGATGAGGACGTCAGATTGAGCTGACCTGCAGAGACAAATTATGGGCACACTCATATTCCAGTAAAGAAGAGGATAACAGTACTGTGAATGCTTGAAAGCACTGACAGTAATAACTCAGCTTTGCAAACTTTGGCATCACGTTAGAGAAGGTGACGACAGTCCTGCTGGAGCTTTGATGAAGACGTTCAGAAAAAAGCTTTTTTAAAGGACCTGCACTGAAACCCAAACTACACCCCCTCACTCCCGGGGCTCCATTATGACGCATGCGTGTTTGTGCGTTAGCAGCGATCACGCCCGCGATGAAGCAGCACGAGGACAAAGTCTGCATTTAGAGCGTGGAAGCTGCGGTGGGGACGTGACTCCAACACAAGACCTTTAACAGGGAGGTTGGAACTTTTTTAGATGGTGGCGGTGATGACGCCACCTTTCTGCCGTCTGCATGAAGAGAAGCCATTTCAACCACAGGAGGCGCTGTTAGCTGCACTCCCTCTAATGTCCACTTGAGGCTGGCTCTAAAAGTGAGTCAAACTCCATGACTATGCAGCTTAATCTGAATCACTAAATGATTTAGTTATTACCAAACTGCCCTTGATAAGCTTCTCTGTGAGCATGCTGGCAGTGAGCTGTCCCACAGAGAGGTGGGATGTGGCTGCCGTGAGAGCATCTCTGTTTCTCTCTTCCTCTCCTCTCCGGCCGACTGTCTGAGGATCCATTGTTGGAAACCCAGCTTCTGTTTCCTCTTTGTGTTGTGTCTCATGGACCAAAGAAAGCCTCCTTTGTTTGCAGTGGAGCGCAGCATTGCTTGGTCTTCAGTTCTTTTGCTCTATTAGTTATCTCCTCCTTCACCCCCATAAAGGTTCACTCAGACATCAGGGGGAAAATCTCCCAGAGATCAAACACATAATGAGGTGCAGATACGCGTAGATGCAGATCGTAAAGATCAAAGTGCTTCTTTCTGTTATTGTGTCTGGATTTTGAAAAGAACTGGAATTTGTCCCCAAACATGCGTCAGTGTCTGCAGTTTTTCTGCCTGCAGGCCGATCGCAGTGAGGAGAGTTGACACAGTTTGGATGCTGTGAGAGATCAGCAGGGGGATAATCAGATTTACTAAACAGAGCCGTGCATAGTTTGAATTCCTGTGCCACGGCAAACAGGGCAGCAGCTTCAAACCAACAGCAGATGAATAAAAATGAGCCATTCCTCCTTCCTCTGGAACATTAAACCTTCTAAATTCCTTCCAGCGTTTCAAAGCTGAGCGGCGTCGGACACGAAAACACTGAACTTCATCCTGCTCAGCTGGTGAAAGGCATGAGGCCTCTTGACATGAGGAGGCTGAATAGGGCAACATGTTGCGACACATGCAGTGAAAGAGTAAATGATGAGCTGTCTGAGGAGCCCTGGAGCTGAACAGGAGAACTGTGTGATCGCTGCCTGCAGCTGCACGTTTCTCTGCGATCACCTCGAAGACCGACAGCACTGCTTTTTGCTTAATGTGCATGAAATGCCGTGCTGCCCTGGGAGGCTCAGCGACTCCAGGCCTGCAGTTTTCTATCCAGACACTCCAGGTGTTTGATGGCAGATATCACAAGCAAAGTGCACACATTCCTGACTTTCATATATAATGTTCAAAAGATGCATATTTGCATTAAACAACAACAACAAATATTTAAACAACAAAAAAAATGCTGCAGCGCCCTTTATAATGCTATCTGGATTTAACTGTCTTTTATTTTGAAAGGTAAAGGTGTTGCTTTCCATACTTTTTACACTTTTCCCTATTTTTGCATCCCAGCATTTGTTCGTGGAACTGTTACTGTGCTGTCCACTGTCTGTGAAGGCCAAGGATTCATGAGCAGGCTCGGGTGTGGAAAGTTACAGAAAGGCTGGCAGCACTGATGTCTTCATGACCTGTGCATGAGGAAAATCCTCTGCACCCTCTGAAAAAGCTGAGCTAAAAACAAAAAAAGATGCTGAGGGGAAATTGGTACAAAGAACCTCTGACACATGATAAGCAGCGTGTCGGGCTAAATGTGATTGCACAGACAGGAAAAGTACTTGGTCTCATCTCCAAAAAGTGTGGGGTCAGTATTTGATTTGGAGGGACACGGTGTTCCCGCCGTAGGTCCACTTTTGCATATTCCTGTTTGGTCAGAGAGTCACCGGGAAGGAGGAGGCCGGACGAACTGACGTGACAGCAAAACAAATTATTTTAATTGGAAAGCTGCTCCCTTAATCAAACACGGCCGAGGCTAAAAGGGAAACTTCAGGCTCATAAAGGGGCTCTTTCTCCCTCCCGCAAATGTGTTTAATTTGAGAGGTCAGTTCGGTAAGCGAGTGTACACTCAGTGTGAAGGAAAACAGCCTGAGCTGGAGCTGCCGCGGATCCAGATATCGGCCTCACCGTAGCGTCTCACTCCTGTCCCACTCGTCTCCCACCAGGCCTTCAAAGGGAACAGATTTACTGAAATTCCTTCTTCTCCGCCTCGGTGACATAACGGGCGGGTTCTGGATAAACAACCTGTCGCAGCGCGTCTGCCAGCAAACAGCACAGACAAACGCAGGCAAATATTCAGGAAAACTCTGAGAATGAACAGTGATTTCCTCTGTTTGTGCTCTGCAGACGCACAAACTATTCTGAAGGATCAGGGTGAAAGAAACACTGTTGGAATTTTATGAAGTACACAAAATACAAATGCATGGGACGAGGTTTATCGGGTTGCTTTTAAAGACGCAGATTTAGCAGCTGTAAAGTGTTGACCAAAACCCCTCTCAGCAGATCCAAGGACGTCTCACAACGTGTGAGACTGGCCTCTCAAACCATTCCTCTCTACTGTCAGCTCCAGTGGTTTACCATTATTTGAAGTCTTAGTAACTTGTTTAACTCCCTTGAGAAGATCCCCTGTGATGGCTTCCACTGTTTGCTCTTTGACCTTTTGCACTGCTGTTTGCCTCTCACCTCCCTCCAAAAGATCCATCCATCAAACGGGTGGTAAAATCCGTCCCACAGATCGGAGCGAGGCGGTAAAGCCTCTCTAAGCTCTCTGTGATTAGTGGACAGGAGAGACGGGAACTTCTTCATAGATTTTGTTCATGTTTGATGGGATAGAGAGGTGGGACTGGAAGGATTTCCATGATTATGAGACTCATTCATCATATGGAAACTGCCATGAACACAACAGTACACCCCTCAGACCACTGGCTGATGTTATTAAGGACTGAGGAGCCAAAACATGCTCCAAAATCAGCTGTGACCATCTCTGTCCTGGACTGTAGGGCACACAGCCAGGGAGTGTTTCAGTGTGTAGAATCTGTCCTGATGAGACTGTGCTGGTGGAAAATAGGCGTGCAGGACTTCAGAAGGTGGCTGAGGTCTCAGGCACCTTCAGCTGCTAAACCGATTCTGCAAGATCAATTTTTCCATCCTTTTAACTTCCACCCGTCTGAGGGTGGGGTAAGGGCTGGGTTCTGTTTTTAGCCACATGCTATTAGGCAGAACGTAGAAGACGTTACCTTCCAATGAAGCCTCATACTCTTTTTCTGCTTTTCTATTCAAAATTCCAAAAATGTGGTAGATGTTAACTTAATGCAAACCCTACAGCTAACTCCAGGTGGGTCGCAGGTGTTTGTTGGATTGGGGGTAGCTGATGTACCCCGAGATAACCCACACATCCACACGAAGAACAAATCAGAGCTTTTCCTGAATATGCTTCAGATCTGTTTCAGCTCCCACTAAACATTGGAATATTCACTCATCCGTACAGCCGCCTAATTTTCCCACATTCAACTCACCACCAAAAACAACCAACTCTTCACTTTCTAGAAAAAAATCAATACTGGCTGAACATAAGCTAATGAGTGCAAGTGAGTGATGTTAAGCTTTATGGATAGCTTTTACATTATTCATTCTGATGTTTCAGCTTTGCAAACTCACGTTTAACCTGCTGCAGCTCCTGCCCAACCAGCAGACGAAATCCCCCCCGAACAAAGCAGGTTTCAGAGTGCGCCCCATTCACCTGTATCGCTGAGCACAATGAGGAGCATGAAGGAGAACTCAGATGGAAAAGGAGAAGCTGTAACCTGAGTTCCTCATCACATGACCTCTTTGACTCCATTTTCTCCTTCCCCTCATAGCTTCCCTTTGATTTTCTTCTCTTTTCATTACTGTGGTTAAAGGTTAAAAATGCCATCAATCATCATGTCTGCAGATCAGAAATAAATCTACAGCAGCCACTCTAAACGCTCTCTGCTTTCATCTCCGCCTCTTTCATTTGTTACAGGTAATAACACAGGACTGCATTCGCTGCTGCCTTCCTCAGACCTCCTCTGCTGCATTCAGCAGCCACAGCCTTTGTTGTCAGACCGTCCGGCTGTGCGTGCAGACCAGGAGAAGCTCCTGACTCTACGTGCTCGGTGCAGCCGCCAGCAAGTCGGTGTGTACAAGACCTTCAGTGTGAGTCATGACCTTCCAAAACCCGAAAGAGAATATAAGAATAAAGCGCAGCAGTCACAAATAAATATGACTTTTAATGCACTTAAACATTTACGCATTTGCTGTTCACACTTCCAGCATTACACGAGTTCTGATTGAACAAAAAACAAGAGCTGCCAAACCCAAAGCTCCTCACATCAGGTAGTGTACTAGCTCAGCCTTAAGCAACCATAGATGCAACTTAACATTCAGTTGCACCGGTGAGCGAGCCACGGCCAGCTAAAAGCTAAATCTTTGCTAGAGCCTCAGACACTGTAAAACATGGATGTATCCTGCACCTTCTAATGTCCAGCAGGGGGCGACTCCCCTGCTCCTTTAAAGTCGGAGCCAACAACACGTTCTGATGGGTTTATGCTCTGAGGTGTTACTGGATATAATAAAGATGCTCAGTCACAAAGGAGCAGAAACCAGGGAGCTGTTTTTAGCCAATGAGCCTGCAGCGTCCCTCAGCTTCACTCATCCAAAAACATTACAGCACCAAGATCAGATCGAGGCTCCATGAACTAATGAGGCTGCATGTCTAAAAGTGCAAAGAGGCTGGCATCTTTAGTGTGCGTACAGGCAATACAGAAAAAAACTGTTTCCGATCTATCCAGATATTATATCTGCCTACATCTGAACTCTCTCATGTTTGTCTCAAGGCTCTTTTATTACTTTGCTGTATGACTGTGATAATCACCGGTTGCCCCAGGGGTATCACACACCCTCAAACTAAGAGGTGAGTCCTGAACACAACACGACTGAACCCAAAAGCATGTGTTAACCAAATGAGCTCTTCGGTCCCTTCTTCAGACGGAGCTTTAACCAGCAGGACTGGTCAGTCTGTTGGTGGTTTCTCATATTTCTTTATTCTTTGACTTTATATCTTCATTTCTTACTCTCTGCCTCTTTCTTTGTGCCTCCCGTCCTTCTTCCTGACTCTAAACTCCAGATTCTTCTTCTCCATGTCAGGCGCAGACAGCACACAATCCCTCCTTCCTGTCGGGGGATTAGTGTTTTTCTAGAGACTGCCAAGCTGGCCTCGGCATTTCACAGCATCCTCGGCTCCACCCCTCCCCACGCTGCCCCCTTCCTCCTCCTCCTCCACCTTCCACTCCGGTCCAGACCTGCCACCTCAACAATTAAGCAGCCAGAGACGCTCTGTCTGCACTTCGCTCATGCTAATGCTGGCACATTGTGCTTCAGTCTTTCCACAGAACGCTCGGAGAAATCCTCGACAGGCGTGACGAACGTGGAAAACAAGACCGTTTGTCTTTTGGAAACATTTTTCCGAGACACATGTAACCGAGTGTGACAGAAGAGGAAAGGGCTGGGGAGTACTGAGCGTTTTTCATTAGAGAGCAAGAAAATAATCTGAGAAAAATACGTTGAAAGGCACAAGCTGAGTTCATAAAGACAGAAAAAATCTAGTTGGACTCCAACTGATGCAAAGCTTCATGCTGTGGATGCATCTTTGAAAAGAAGGCTCAAAAACTTCAAAGCTCTGGTGAATAAATGAAGACATGAAACACACAGAGATGTTCAGTTCATTTTTCTTTTTCATCAGGCACCCATTTTCATCTCAAAGAATACACACACACACACACACACACACAGAGAGAATAATTACAGCCCATACATCACCAACTTTAAAGTACTCATGCTGATTTTTACTTTTATGTAGTAACCACAACATCGCAGTTTATCCTGAAGCTGCTGGATGGACGTGTGTGTATGTGTGTGTGTGTATGTGTGTGTGTGTGTGTGTGGTGGTGGTGGTGGTGGTGGTGGGGGGGGGTCTTGGCTCTGTGCAGGCCAGCCAAGCTATGCTACACCAAACTGTGAAAAACTCTGTGGAGCTTCAAGTGCAGGAAGATGGAGCTAGAAGCATTCAGACACCGCTCAGGTTTCTGCACGCTGGACTCAAAAACCAATCCAGCTCAGATCTGCACTAACTCAGAGAAACAGCTGGTAACCGATCACCATGGCAACCTGCATTCCTTTACAGGAGCGTAATCAGGGGGGGGGGGTCACAGAGGGGATAAAGGAGGACATGAGGAAGAAAATGTGGAGAAACTGTTGCTCCATCAGGCTTTTTCATAATTTCATCTGACTCCTCCCTCCCTCCTTTCTTTCTTTCTTTCTTTCTTTCTCTCTTTCTTTCTTTCTTTAAGTCATTTTAATTCCATAACTTTTTTCCACATAATTATTTATAAAACCAGTAAATAAAGAGATGGAAGCACTTTCAGCAGTTTCACAAAACAAAGCAGAAAACCAAGGAAAGAAATGAAAGAAACTTAAAGGGTCTCTAAGCCTGTGTCTGAATCCCCCAGCCCCCAGTCCTCCTCCCCTTCCTCCTCTTGTTGCCGATGTGGCACACAACACCTCCACCGAGTCTGAACCCCCAGAATCACAGCCTGCTTGCAGCTGTTTCAGCAGTAACGACAGCGGAGGCTGCGGTCTGAAGCCTGTGGCTGCTTTCAGAGCAGAGGGCTTCCATTAAAGTGAGATTTAAGAAAGCTGGACAGAAAAAAACACAGTATGGAGAAAGTTGGAAAAGCACAGCTGGTGGATCTGCTGCAGGAAAGAAATGGACCGATATTTGGAGCAGGTGTGTGAGGAAAGCCGACCAAGGCCAATTCTTTGCAAACGAGTCAGAAAGATTTTACCTTATTTCACTGCAGCAAACTACGTCTAAAGTGTAAATCTGTGGTATGACTGCAATCAAACTGTCAGTAATAACGTCATCACTCTCTCTACATGTGCTCAGAGATCTGGGTCTCCTCACAGGACGCGCGTCAGGCAGAAACGTCTTACCTCCAGCTTTGCAGAGCAGAACACCAGAAGAGAAGTCAGCTGCGTGCGGGGTCCGGAGGATCTAACAGCAGCGCCACTTCACGCACAAGACATTTCCAATGGGACGTCCCAGCTAGGACGCAGACCCCCCTCCCTTCAGTCCATCACGGCCTCCCCCCTGTGGGCGGGGCTTCATGTTAACCCTTAGCTCAAAGGCTGAAGTAGGCTCACTCCTCACACGAGTGCTTTCTTTGGACCGGCTGGACTGGACTCTAAACTCTTTTTGTTTTTAAGTAACTCAATTTTTTAATGTCAAACGCAAGAACAGTGATGAAATGAGCTTAAAAATATGAACATGTGACCCGTCATTACTATTACTTTGGTGTCTGCAAGATTCAAAACATTAAAAACATAAATGATGTCAGTCTCAGCTGAGAGATTTTATTGAATTTATAAAAGAAGTCAGTGCAAAAAATCATCAAATACAAAATCAGATTTTTTAGAACTACACAGGCAGCAGAATTTTAGCATGTGGATTAATGCAGGATCAGTGGGAACAGCTCCATGTCAGCACAGGGATGTGGCGTCCTCACACAGACTGTAAACAGAAGATGGGCATAGCCACCATGATGACACACATACCTGTGATTGCATTGGGTGCCAGCAGGTTGCCATAGTTTGAACAGAAGACACAGACTTGTCTGCACACATGCAACAACTGCTCAGTAAGCTGTGAAAAGTGTGACAGGATCAGGAAACAGAGACCATTCATTTTCAAAGTAAAAGTTGCTGCAGCAATCTGCTGCTGACCAAAGCAATCACACAGAGGCTGTTGATGCTCTTCGTGACTGGTTTCACTCAGCAACAGCCAGCAATCTCCAGTCAACCCACCCAGCAACTGGGGGAACAGTTCAGGAACTCTGGTTGGCTGAAGTGAAGCATAGCAGATGGCTAACAGGTACAACCGCCTGTCAGTCTGTAGCCACGCCCCTTGTAATGCAAACTTTATTTAAACAGGTGAGTTACAGAAACATCCTCCCCTATACAGCTTTTATGAAGTAGGAAATTATCCACAGAGACCAAAGCAGTTTGTGTATCAGGCTGTAAGCACGTTTGTTTCTGCAGGAGAGCTTTAACATGGAAGTCTACGGGGACTGACTCACTGTGGCACCTCTGCTGGACTGCAGAGGAACTGCAGCTGTAATTGACGAAATATTTGAGTTATTCTCAGCTGAGTTTTATGTGAACACCACCAAACTTGGGTCCCAGTGATAATTAAATAAAATGATAAAATAAATCTTATTTTTCTTCTCACTTATCTCCACATCTAACCAGTAAATGTTCGTCTATGCAGCCTCCTCATAGTTTCACATTCATCACTGATGTTATTGCTGTAAAGCTGCAGTCCCTGTTCTCATAAAGCTGTAACTCAGTGAAAACATTCAGTCCTTTGGGGAGTTTGCTGCAAACTTCCAGTTTGTGGAACATCTCTGTCACCGGTGCTCAGACTCATGAATCACTTTTCCTACACCTGCTGTCCAGACAGAAGCAATCATGAACCACATACATTCCTCCTGCTCTTCGAGCTTGGCTTTCTTGTTGTGAGTCTCATTACTTGGTCTTCTGTCTGTTCCCACCGTGCAGACCGGAGCTGATGTGAAGAACAGCTGGATCAGAGGGAGGGTGAGGGGGGAAACCCTGCGATGCAACGTGGCGTTTTCCATTCTGCGAGGAAGCCGCAGTCCAGCTGAGGATGGAGAGAAAAGAAGGAGGAGAGGAGGGAGAAAAAGGGGAGGAGGTGTTCCTATAGTGTTGGTCTCTCTCCTCCTCTCACATCTTATGTTTGCCCACCTTTTCTTCTTTTATTCCCCTCCTCTCTCTCTCTCTGTATACGTGGCAGCTGTCTCTCTGTGTTTGATGAAACTTGCAATTATGTTTGTTCCTCTGCTGCTAAATTATCCATCAGCAGCTCTGCAGCTTTGAAGATGTCGGGGTTTAAAAGACCATAATAACGGCGTAATGTGGGTGCAGCTTACAGACGTTCAGGCAGTATTATTAAACAGGATTATGGAAAGAGTAGCCACACACCACACACACACACACATAGCACTGTGCCACGTAGTGAAGAGGAGACTGAAACTGTCACAGTGCATATCTGAGCTTCTTCTACTGAATGCGTGGATTGGCTGATGGCCTTTGACCTTCCATTTAACAGCATATTTATGTTTGGTCATGTTTTGGGGATTGCATAACGATCGCTGGTCTTCTGTTTTCTATGAAAATCATGTGCAGTGTGTTTTATTACCTAACCCTAACCCTAACCACCGTACGTTGGTTTTTGCATGTGATTTATAACACAAATTTCCATTTGAGACTAAATCTGTAAAACCAGCTTTTCAGGAAAGGCCCTATGATAGCATACCTTTCCTGCCACGCCCAGAGTAAATTATGGTTCATTTTAGAGATTTTTGTTTTTGTTTTTTTTTTACTCGTATGAGCAGATTCTAAGGTGCAAATGACACATTTGCTGCCCGCTGTCTCACACTGGCTGAGCTAAAAAACAGAAATTCAGCTTGAAATAGAAAACTTCACAGCACCCTCAAGAATGGCTGAAAATAAGGAGAAACACCATAAGAGCCAAAAGAAGTTTTTACAGGCTGCATGATTCCCTGACATGCTGTTTGCTTTGCATTTTTAGAAATATGGACCTGTGGCCTCTAAAGAAAACTAGAGTGAGTCCAAACTGCTGGTTGTGTGCTTGCTGCTGGAAACCACCAACAGTAAATCTGATTAATCGCTCTGACAGTTTTATTGTCTAAAATTCACACACATCCATACTCCAGTGCTTGCTCTGGAGCAGCCAGGAATTGAACTACCAACCATGCAACTGGTAGGTGACCTGCTCTACCTTCTGAGCTACAGCCACCCTCTCTTATGCACTTTACAGACTTTGCTTTAGCCAACACTCTAGACTTTTTTGTCGTTTGAGTACTTTTAAAGGTGTACATTTGCTGTGTTGTACTTTAGTATTACTATTTTTTTCCAGTACTCTTCCTGCGCTGCTGTTTAATCCAAATCACCAATAAGTTCATTTAAATAATATCATATCAAATAATATCGTCAGTACATTAACTGTCATCGTGTGTAGGCTAAGCATGGTTCGTCACCACCTGTACCTGGATGAGTGGTCACGTTTCCCCCTCAGGAGGATGGTTGTGGACACCTTCAGTGGGTGACAGCGTGTCCTTTACAAATCCTTACAAGCCTGCACTGTAATCCCAGCACTGAGGCAGCAAGCTCCTCTGCTGTCCTGTGTGGCTGTAATCACAGCCTGTAACCCTCCATCAGGGTTTTGTTGTGGCGCTGATGCAGTCGGGCTGTTTTTGAGGAAATCCTGATGCGCTAAATGCTCTGTCACATTTCCAGCATTCATTCAGAGCATCAAATACGCTAGTGTACATTTCAAATAAACACACTGCTGTACAGTTTGTATAATTTAAAGCAAGTACAGCCAGCTCCTCAAATCTTACAGGGTAGTTTATAAGCTCATGTTTAAGAAAAGGAGGTAAAATGAAGCAGCTGCTGGTACACCACCATTATAATCTTTATTTAAACCTTTTTTAAAGTTTTGTGAAGATCCTTGAAGATGAAGTGTTGGGTTTGAATCTTTCAGAGAGAGAATGATGCTATCAGGGAGGAATGAGGCCATTTCTCTGGGTGAAAACAGGAAAGCCCGAGCAGAGGCAGCAGCAGCAGACTGTTTGGTGACGTGTACACATCAGACACACACACACACACACGCTAGAGGCTTGGACTTGAAGCAGTGCAGTAAAATGTTAAAGTTCTTCAGCTCATCACACCAAGAAAGTCTTTCAGGAGAGTCCAGCAGAGTCCCTTAAATCCACTGAGCATCTCATATTCAGGTTGCACTGAGAAACCTTCTGGGATAAAACTGCTCAAAGCTCTTCATGCTGTCTGGTTTAATTCATGGATTTATTATCTTAATAGACTCATTTACTTTAGTTTCAAGGTTCAGGTTCAGTTTTATGCTGTTTGGACTTGATTAAAACTTCAAGGGGACCGTCAGAGGGACAGAACATACAGGCGACTTCAGTTCAGCGTCCATTATCTTAATGGCTGTTCGCCTGTGCACCTCTGCATCTCCTTCAATGCTGCAGCTGTTTTTCAGGACAGTCCAGTATGAGGACACAGCTAACACCCAGAGACAGACGATCATCCAAGACAGTACCAAAGGGAATGAATGGGCTCAGAGATCACCTGAAACCCATTCGGGACCTGGTTTTTGTTCCATTTTTAAGCCTTTATAAAACCTTTTGAGCTGTTTTACACACATTGATAGTGTAACTGTGGCAGTACAACCCAGTACCACAGTATAATAAAGCCTCCTATCCACTCCAGGAAATTGTGTCACAATTTGCCGCACAGCTTAAGTTGCAGTAACTTCCACTACCACCAGGGTGTGATATTTTATCTAAACCAGATGGCTGATATGTGAGTAAGAATGGCCTCCGTACACCTATGATGTTGCCTTTTGTTGTTCTTAAATGATATTTGTAACGTAGTATCGTTGAAATGGCAGAAAGGTGGTACAAAGTTCTTGGCTAGAAATTAAATACTGCACCCTGCAGGTACTGCAAGTCACTGCAACTTCCTACAATTTCAGCATGTGTTAGCATGCATACGCCTACACAAAGCGTGAAATGGACATGTGGGTAGGCGGCTCAATTACACGCTTTGCTGTGATACTGGGTTGGGCAGTAAGTTGATATGATACACTGACTGGCAGTTTTTAAAAAGTGTGTAGGCCGGGTGCCAGGCAGCCGGGCTTAAAGCACGCTGGTCCTGATTTCCATCCTGCATACAGGTCTTCAGACCCCGTTGAGAAACCATTAAGAGTTTACAACATGTGATGACTAAAAGTGTGCAGCCTCGGATCAGCTCTGTCTCTGCAAAAGTGTGTGAAACTAAACTCATCCAGGAGAGTGCGGTTCAGCTCCTGCAGGGTGTGTTTGGTAGGGTTGAAGCAGCACAAATACCTGGATCAGTTGTTCGTATGAAAGCAGAGAGCTTTTTTCCAGTCTGCTCCTTGTGCCCGTGTATCAGTCCTCTCTTTCAAAGTAAAGCACCTGAAACTGTGCAGCTTCAAACTGATGCTTTAACTTTTATCCACAGAGAGCAGACAGGATGGACGTAGATGTGGGGAAGTCCTGCTATGAAGCCTTGAAACTGAATGTTTTCACCATCTATGTGCCCCATGTTGGTGTTCTGTAACCGGATTGACGGTGAAACCAAGGACACTGCTGTTGAAATATGAAGCAGTAATTTGTTCAGTGGTTGTTAATGGAGTGGCTGTTATGCTGCCATGTATTGTGTCTGCCCAGTACTGCAGCTGTACTGTTCCGTTCTGGTGAATAAAAATGTCTGCTTTCAACAGGTTATGGGCCCAGAGTGTTGCTAAACAGGTTCTGTAAGCTTAGTTGCTAAGTCAGATAAACAGAGTTGTGGGATTCACAATGGATGATAAGTCGAGCGGACCAGAGAACTGGGCAACATGGAAGTTTCAGATGGAGCATTTCTGAAAGCTAAAGGATTATGGAGTATGCTAACTGAGATGGATATGCTAACTCTGGATGCTAGCGCACAAGCTAGGGCAGAGTTCGAGAGACGGAGAGAGAAAGGCTTTCCACGTAAGTGCTGAATGTGAGTACACCACAGCTGTATTTGATAACAAGCTGCCAAACTCCAAAAGAGGCTTGGAACACGCTAAAAGGACATTTTGAGAGAGACACTTTAGCAAATAAACTGTTCCTGAAGAAGAAATATTTCAGATGTGAAATGAAAGAAAAGGAAAGTTTAAATGATCATTTAAAACGAATGAAGGAACTGATTGATCAGCTAAAGGCAATAGGTGCTGTAATTGAAGAAGATCAGGTTGTAACACTCCTGGGTAGCTTAACACCAAGCTATGCTATGATTGTTACTGCTCTGGAAACAAAGATGGACAATCTGACACTGCAGTTTGTTCAGCAAGCATTAATAAACGAAGAGCAAAAGAGAGTCAACATTTATGACTACAGTGCTGCTACATCAGGTGGTGCGTCAGCCATGTCAACACAAGTTCACAGAGGAATGCAGGTCTATTCTAAAGCAGTTGGAGCTGAAAGACAGAGTTCATGGAGAATGGACACATAAAGCGTAACTGTCCAAGCTGGAAAAAACAAATCAAAAATCACAAAGCCAAAAATGTGATCTGTGAAAACGAAGAAGACTCCTCTGAAAGCGCCTTCGTTGCTAAAAATGCAAATCTTACTGAAGGACCAAAACAAGTTGAGTGGTTGATCGATTCTGGAGCATCAAAATACGACGTGTGATGAAGAAATTCTTCGAGACTGACAGCAGTTCTCAAAACCACAGTCTGTAAAACTGGGTGATGGCAGATTTGCTGAAGCCAAAGGTTTTGGCATTGTTAAACTTAACATGATCTTCAAAGTCACTGATGCTAAACCTACCACTATGTATGATGTGTTGTACGTTCCAAAGTTGTCTGGAAATCTTTTTTCAGTGGGAGCTGCTACAAGAAAAGGAAATACAGTGCAGTTCAAAAAATCTTGTTGCTACATTCGTGGCAAGGATGGAATTCTTCGAGGAATGGGAACACAAAGAGCTGATGGGCTGTACCAGTTAGATGTTGAAGGAGCATCATCTATCTGTTATAGTGCCTCAGTAACAGCTAATCTGTGGCATCAGCACTTGGGTCACACTACCAAGCTAAAGAAACTAGAAGGTCTGGTAAATGGAGTGAGATTCTCTGCAGACAAAGAGCTTCCCTTCTGCAAAACATGTGTGGAGGTCAAGCTGACGAGACAGTCACGTAAGACAGTGGGAGAAATCCGTTCCAAACGTAAGCTGCAACTGATCCATCGTGATGTCTGTGGACCCATGCAGACTGAGTCAATAGGTGGATCAAAATACTTTGTAACTTTCATTGATGACTTCTCTCGCTGCTGTAAGGTTTACTTCATGAAACAAAAAAGTGAAGTCTTAAGCAAATTCAAGGAATTTGAGAAAACATTCTCTAATGAGTGTAGACACAAAGATGCAAGACTAAGATCAGATAATGGTGGGGAGTACATTTCAAGGTAGCTTCACGAATATTTGAAGGCTCAAGGTATCCACCATGAGATGTCTGTACCTCATACACCTCAACAAAATGGAGTTGCAGAAAGGAAAAACAGAACATTGATTGAAGCAGCTAGAAGCATGTTGTCGCATGCTAAGCTACCAAAGATGTACTGGGCTGAAGCAGTAGCAACAGCAGCCTACATACAAAACAGGTTTCCCACATCTGTCCTGAAG
>JAMQGT020006219.1:0-12455 GCA_024447675.2 Pterophyllum scalare | reverse complement strand
GGGTTGTGTGACTTGGTTCAGTTACGTATTGCTAGGACTATTAATCATCATCATCACAGTACATAATATCATCCAAAAAATCAAAAAATATGGAGAAATCTCTGTGCACAAGGGACAAGGCAGAAAATCAGTACTGGATGCCTGCCATCTTTGGACACGCACAGCATTAAAGACAGGCAGGATTCTGTCACGGACATCACTGCGTGGGCTCAGCAACACGTTTGCCGTGTCAGCCACAAATGCAGGTTAAACACCTATCGTGAGAAGAAGAAGCCATAAGTGAGCATGATCTAGAAAGGCTGCTGTCTTCTGTCAGCCAAAGCTCACTTAAACCGAGGTAAAGTGGAAAACTGTTCTGTGGTCAGAGGAATTAGAAATTCTTTTTGGAAAACATGGACACCACGTCCTCTGGACTAAAGAGAAAAGGAACCATCTGTCTGTTTATCAGTTCTCAGTTCAAAAGCCTGCATGTATGGGGGTGCGTTAGTGTCTATGAGACCGGCAGCTTGCACATCCGCAAAGGCCCCATCGGTGCTGAAAGGTATACACGGGTTTTAGAGCAGCATATGCTCACATCCAGATGATGTCTTTTTCAGGGAAGGCCTTGCATGTTTCATCAAGACAATGCCAAATAAACTGCACCAACTGGCCTGCTTGCAGAGCTTTTACACCAATTAATAATACTTTGCACATCATGAAATGACAAACACAACAAAGGAGATCCAGGACTGTTCAGCAGCTAGAACCCTGTATCAGGCCAGAATGTGACAACATTCCTCTCCAGCAGATGCTCTCCTCAGTTCCCAGACATTTACAGACTGGTGTTAAAAGAGAGGTGGATGCTACACAGCGGTAAACAAGGACCCGTCACATCTTTTAAGACATGTTGCTGCCATCAAATAGTCTGGAGCCTATCCCAGCTATCGTAGGGCGAGCGGTGGTGTCCACCCTGTCGTGGAGCTAACGCAGAAAGACACACAACCATTCACACTCTTTTCCTGTTTTATAAAGTTCAACTGCGGCTCAGAATCCAACAGCATCAGCACAACACCGGATGAAACATCCAGGGGTCTGTCAGGAGCCCCGAAACTCACTGATTCACTTTTTATACACACACTAATTACAAGCATGCAGATCAGAGGTGACGATGGTTACCTTTAGTAGATAAACCCGTGTGTGCCACCTTATCATGCCAAAACTTCCAGGGTATGTAAAGTTTTGATCAGGGTCATTTGGGTGGTCCCTGTTGCCATTGTGATCTAAGAAGTTCAAACATTATTGTCTGATAATAAATGGCTTCACCCAACCATGAGTGAAAGAAACGTTTTTGTGTTATCATGCATACTCTCCGAAAAATGGCCAAAAAAAAAATTTTAAAAAATCACAAATTCTGCCAGGGTGAAAACATCTCTTGAGGCCCAAAGGATTGTTGCATGCTGTAAAGACATGGTGTGAATTTGAGCATTTTAACATGGGAGTCTATTGAGACTGATTTGCTTTTGGAGCTAGCATTAAGTAGTCTCTAGAGGAGCTGCACAACTTTCATTTTGGAACTATGTTTGAACCCAGACTAGAACAGACGGTCAGCAGATGGTTATTCAACACTGAACTGAACATTTCTACAGTGATAACGGCTGGCCGCTGGTCTTTTCTCCGTCTCTGTGATGGTTAAAAAAATAGACCCAAAATGATGGTGTGAACACTGAGAGGAGAGTTCACTGTTTAATCAGTGCACTTCGTGAATGTGCTTGTTTGACTTTCCAGCAAAAAGAAAATTTTTTTTATGTTGTCCTCATATAACATGAAAATAAATGGATAATAAATGGAGCTTATCAAGAGGGGGGTTAGCACTGTTGCCTCACGGCAAGAAGGTCCTAGGTTCGAATCCACCTTGGCCGGGGGCGGGGCCTGTCTGTGTGGGTTTCCTCTGCACACTCTGGTTTCCTCCCACAGGCCAAAGACAGGTTAGGCTCATTAGTGATTCTAAGTTGCCCACAGGTGTAAATGGTTGTCTGTTTCTCTGCGTTAGCCCCGCAACAGGCTGCCGACACGTCCGGGGTGGGACAGCTGTGATAGCACCCCCCCCCCCTCCCGAAAAGAATAAGTGGAAGAAGATGGATGAGTGGACATTTCATTACAATAATCTGATTGATAGTTCTTGCCTTGTAAGACACAGCCTGACGGGGCTCATTCCTGGAAACATCTGTGCACGGTTCAGTTTTTGCTGTCAGCCTGCTTTGACCCAGGAGATAGCGCTGTTACAACCGTAACACTGGGAATGTTTTCTTGGGTGTATTTGTTCCTTTTGTAGTTTAATCCATGCAACTTCAAGAAGGCTACGTGTTTTACATTGTTCCTGACACAGCGGTTTAAAAGAGTTACTTGACTGTTTGCCTGTATCATAACTGACACATTGTGTTATCGTGTTGGGGGGTGACTTTTGAGCACTGGATATGGCAACTCCCACCCTTTGATTAATATCCAATTGATCTGAAATCATATTTGACCAGTTCTTTAATAACAGCACAGTAGCCTATAGTGCCCGATTCCAATCTGACCCCTGCCCCTCTCCCTTAACCCTGCAGGATTACTAACCACACTCCAATATGGAGGAAACTCCATGCACCTACAGAGTTCTGTGTTATTACTTCAGGAGGACTGCTAATAAACACAATTACATAATCACTGAACTCATTATGATATTACCTTTAAAAAAAAATTTAAAAGTTGCTATGCATAAAAAAAAGATCAAGGTAAAATTCAGTCAGATGTAAACGTTGATTAAAGTGTCTTTTTAGTGAAGCAGGTTTGGTGACATCATCAGGTTGCATCACAAAACTATGAGGTAAATTGAACTGGTCTCAGGTGCCAGAACAGCTAAAGTTACAGCTGAGAATCATGGGAAATCCTGTAAGTAAGTATATGAGTGGCGCACAGGAAGAAGTTAAGTAAAAGTTACTTTAAATCACTTGTTTTTGTCATCTTACCGCCAGCTATGACCAAAACCTCCTCCTCAAGGAGCTGTGGGGGTGGGGGTGGGGTCCTTGTAGACCTTGAGGTAGAATTAGCTATGAGGCGTGAAGGATGGCTCATGAGCAAGGCAGGCTGAGTCAGTTGAATTTTAAACTGCCATTGACGGAATCGCTATTTCAAAAAGAGTGAATCATGCTGAATTCAGAAGTACTGCAAGTTAGTCAATATTCTTCAGTGGCAGGTTGGGTGGCATGGCAGACCACCAGCACCTCATTTAAGCGTGAACTCATATTTCAGAGGGGATATGAATGCGCAGGTGTGAGTCACGTGATGATCCGCGCGCGCACACACACACACACACACACACACAGGCTGGTGGATTCCTCTCGTCTTATTGCGCAGCATGATACTGCAGCTCCGCTCCGGCTCCACACGCCAACCCACCTTGAAACGCTCCCTCTACTGCTGCATTCATCCTGTCCACGAAAATGGGAAGATGCTATTAATTAGCAAAATCAGGAAGTCGACGTTTTGTTCATGGACACCGAGTGACTGGACTCAGAAAAATTCTGAGTCACGCATAATCATCCACCGTTACAGAGCCGTACACGTCTTCAAAGACAGGAGTGAATTTCATCTGCCATAAATGGTAACCACCTGTTGGGTTGGCTCCATCTGTGGCTGGGATTGTGATGTTGCGTAAGCATTTCTATGGCGTTCTATAAAAAAAGCATGAAGATGTATGAAATCTATAATTGATTTTATTTAATAAGTTTTTCCTTCTGTTTTATTATCGAGATGTTGTACTTACCATATGTGATCTTTTGCCTCTGAACGATTATAAGAGACCCCCAACGCATCATTTTCTTCGATTTTATGTTATTATAGCTGTTAATACAAGTTTATGTCAGGGTGAGAAAAGCTAGTGATGAGCAGGTGCCCCTCATACTCCGCCGCGCAGAGGTGGTGTAACCTCCGAGCATTACCGCATGCCGGGAACGCACCACCCCAACTCTGAAAACGACAGCGCAGGTAACCAATCAGCGAACGAGTGTGGAGGCGGGCCCGTGGTTATCTAAAGGCTCGCGTTCGGTTTCACAGAGTTGCCTGCTCTCGTCCCATTGGCGCAGGTGATCCAACTCAGGATGCGAGAGGAGAGCGGAGGAGAGGGGAAGAGAGAGGGGAAAGCGCCGATGGAAAAGTGTCCAGGGCTCGGTTAACAAGAAGACGAGGATACCGGCCCGCTCCAGTTTGTCCTGGGCCACTCGGCGATGAGAGATTCACCGAAAGGGGCACTTTGAGATATGATGAGATTTATTTCTGGTCGGCAATAGTACTATGATTTGGTATGTGGCCACTTTGATAGCAAGTGTATTCAGCACCCGAGGAACGGCCGCTCAAGGTGAGTCGAAGTGCAGTATCTGTATCCACGGGTGCTCTTTGCTCAAGTTTTCACTTCGGCATTTTCAGCCTGTCACACAGCTTTCTCTGCGCTGCTCGGGAGCTCACTCCGACTGTATGTAAAAATGTCAAAACAAGTTCATACGTGCATTCATCACCTGAGTGGATGAAGGGTGAAGGAAACGGACCGGTCCCCCGTTAAAGAGGCTAAATGCTTATTTCCTCTGTAATACATGTCCGGGATTCGTGGTTGCCGCTGATAAATGGCACTGCCGAAGTTGTGACGTTTTTTTTTTTTTGCAGCCTATTTGTGTTGACATATTCCTCCCGAGACGTGTGAGTTTGTGCTCCTGCAGCTCAGGCAGCCTCGGGACTGTAGCAGCCGCTTTCACTGAGCCCCGCAGCGGTTTGCAGCTGAAGGCAGATGTGATTAGTACGGTGCGCTGGTGTAGATGTCATTAAAATGCTATGAATGGATTAACCTCTTACTGGGGAGCGGCTGAAGCCGAGTTGCGACTGGCTCTGCTCGCTAGAGGGAGCACTCGGACATTCAAGGGGATTCACGCAGTTGTCACTGACGCTGCTTTTCACTCACTAATGACAACTTCGATGACTTGGTATGAGCCCCGAAACCGCTTCACGGATATGCTGGCTTGTTGGCGTCATGGGTGAGAGATCATGACCTCTTTGTGGGGGATGAGGCACTTCCTCTGTGAGGGTCAAGTGTGGCTATTACCAAGGATAGATGTCTAAAAAAGAGGCACACATAAAAAGCCCAAAGGTATTCAGGTGGGTGTCTGTGAACCAGTTAATTGTCTGAGCTTCAGTTATGTATGACATCATTTCCTAGCCACATGAAATTCAGGGGTCTGAAAGTGTGTGTGTCATGGAGTTGAGTTGTCTCACATCAGTGATGTCATGGACAGGGAGGGATGTGGTGGGCAAGCAAAGCTGCAATAGAGCTTTACCCTTAAAAATCCCCCGCTCATCTTCAGGAGAGAGGAGAGATGGAGGCAACTGGGATAGCATCTGCACTCCAGCACCACTGATTAGACGACGAAGAAAGGATTCTATCAATGAGCTGTCTATCGCTGTGTCAGACTTTTGACACGACAGATCTTGCAGGTTTTTCATTATGTTTATTTTTGTCCACATCATTCTGGCGGGTGTGACTGGACTCTGCTAGCTACACTGCAAACAGTTATGTAATATCCTGCCTAAAGAGGATACACTTAAGCATCGTCTGCCAAAAGAAGGAGACTTAGAGAGATGTTTTTAAGCGGCTTCCCCGAGCTATTCAGTGGCTGGGACAGCAGGCGACTTGCTGAGGGAGGATTGGCCCCCCCTCCCCCGGCAGTCTGACAGGTTATGCATCTGATCCCCGTGCTGTGACGGAGCTCTGCAGCATCCGTTCGTGTGCACACAGGCACACTAACCGAGACAAACATGCCGGCTGGTAGGAGCTGCACAGGCTGAGTGCTGCTGTCCCGAGCTGGCAGTTGGCAAATGGCTCGACTTTAGCCTGTGACAGCCTTGGACCCGAGCCAGACGGCCTCTCTTTCTCTCCACCCTTCCCTCCTCTTATTTCATCCCTCCATTTCCAACATTCTCCTTCCTCTCACTTATCCCATCTGACTCAGGTTCTCGTTGCCCGCTCCTCTCCCAGTTTCTCTCCGTACATTTGTCCTGTTGTCTTCCTCTTTCGTGCACTCAGATGAACCTGCTCTCCTCCAGGTTTCTAGTGGTCTCCTCTCAGCATGGCCGGGTAGCCGAGGGATGGGAACATGGTGGGTTGTGTTAATGGAGGCTCAGGGCACACTCTGCAGCAACTGTGTGCCATCATCTGCACACACACAGCATATGCACACATGTCAACATTCTACCATCCCCTTGGGGAGCAGTGTGTCTTTAACCAGAATCTGAACATATGCCAACTAACAGGCTGTCTCCCCCAGACTAAGTGAACTAATTATAAATAAGCTGTGTGATAAATGCCACTCAGTTGCTCGATAAATACATATGCCACAACATGCCAAGAGGCCTGCGGAGGAGGCGCGAGTTGGGGCAATTGTTTCTCCTACATTGGTCTGCCATGGTGTAAAAAGAGAACCTCCCTGTGCAATTTGTGCTACCTGATGGAACAGCCACTTTCACTCATATGTCAATTATTGTGTGCGTTATTTTAAGCCATAAGGAACATTACTGTAGACATGACCTGTGTATGAATTACTGCATGTCTTTAACAGATTGACTGATGTTGTGCATCCTGTGTTTAAAAGGCCTTAAGGTGTGCATATTTCTGCTAATTTCCAGCTCCATATTTTTATTCTTGGACTGTACAAGCGTAGCTTTGTATGGTTTTCAGTTCAAAATAATCCTTACCTGTCCTGTACTGGGACTTGTCGTAGAACCTTAGTTCGTTCTGTCTGAACCAAGCGGCTTTAGCTCCTCACCCTTTGGGGCTGCCCTTACTTTAAGCAACCTTTCTTCTGATTGGCTGTCCCTCGCAAACAGTGGGTTTGATCAGCAGATTGGTGGGGATGCTCTGTTTACCTGAGCCGACCATATTAACCTTTTAACATCCATCAAATCTCCGGTGAGCCACGTAGAGTAAGATTAGGATGGGTTTCAGCCATTTCCCAAACAAGCTCCTCATCAGAAACAACAAGTTATCAACAAGTGCATGTTGGCCTTGTAGCTTTTCTTTCAAAAGATTTTCCATTTGGTTGTGCCAGTTAGGAAAAAGAGTCATAAAAAGAGGTGGATGTTAACCCAACCCTTATCAAACTCTTAACCCCGGTCCTAAGTGGAGCCTGATGGAAGCTAAGAGGTTAGGGATGAATCAAACCCACCTGAAACAGCGTTTTTAGAGGAGTCTGAAGCCTGAGCTTGAGGCTCACGGGGATTGCTTGTACATACAGTCGTGGCCAAAAGTTTTTAATAGTGGCACCACTGCCAAAAGTAATTTTGAGTAATTTGCCAATGAAATTGTTTGAAACATATGCATATGCATGTGTTTGTTCTTTGCTATATCACAGTAAGATGTAAAAACCAAAATGGTAAAGTGCATGAAAGACAAAATTTGTGTCACTGCCAAAACCTTTGACCAAGACCGTACACTGACCTGATATCTGAAACTTTGTTGTTGGCTCATGTTTAATATGAGCCAACAACAAAGGAACAGAGGAAAAGAAGGCCCACTTTGAGGAGTGCTTTCATAACTGATCTTTTTGGGGCTGTGTTTCTGTTCTGTTCAGTTCATTCGGAGTGGGGAGAAGGCTGACAGTGTGGAACAAAGAACCCAAGGAGCTCCAAGTAGACTGGTTCAATTTCAATTTGGCTTAAAGCAAACAAATCAGCTGCAGGCTTTTCTAATAGCAGAGCTGGGATTTTAGCATGACTGTTCCATTTGTGATGGAAGGAGTACTCAAAGAGAACCCACACAGACATGGAGAACATGCAAACTCCACACAGAAAGGCCCCTGCCAGATGGCGTGTTGGAACCCCGAATCTTCTGACTGTGAGGCAACAGTGCTAACCTCCACCACACCACCAATTAATGGATCCCTAGTTAGTGATTAGGTTGATTGGTGATTCTAAATTAGCACATAGATGTCACTGTGAGTGTGAGTGGTTGTCTGTCTCTGTGTGTTAGCCCTGAAACAGGCTGCCGACCTGTCCAGGGTGCTCCCTGCCTCTCACCCTACGATTGCTGGGATAGCCTCCAGCCCGCCACGTTCCTGAAAAGGATAAATGAAAGAGAGTGGATGGATGGATGGAAGAAAATGAATTTATGGATGGATGGATGTTAAAGAACTGACTCAGCCTCACTGTAGTTTCATGTAGGCATCAGTTGATGTTCCTGTTTCATGTAGTTTATGCTCAGACCTTTGAAATGAACATGTGCAGCAATTACACTGATCCATCCAGCCATCTTCTTTCACTTTCACTTATGCTGGGGGAGGGGGTCTGGAGTCTGTCCCAGCTGTCATGGGGCCAGAGGCAGGGTACACCCCCCCCGGGCAGGTCACCAGTCTGTCACGGGGCAAACACAGAGACAGAAAATCATTCACAAAAACACATATGGTCTATTAAAATAACCAGTTAACATAACCCCACTGACTGCGTGAGGAAGCCGGAGTACCCCGGGGGGAACCCACACAGACACAGGGAGAACATGCAAACTCCAGAAAGGCCCAATGGTGGCATCGAACCCAGAACCTTCTCACTGTGAGGCAACAGTGCTAACCACTATACCACCGTGCTGCCTGTTACACCAATCCATCATCTTTAAATGAGAGAGACAGAAGCAGTGTTTCCAGTGTGTTGGTTTGAGTTTAAATCAGACTGCACATTTGCAAAGACACTTATTTATCTTCTCCAATGTTTTTTGGCCCAGTGACTTTGTCTGTGAAACACTCTGCCGACTCAACGAGTTAGTGTAACCGTAGGTCTGTTGGAAAAAGGTAAACTTGATACTGCTCTGGTGGTTTAGTTGATGTTCTTCCACTGATTCTTCAACATCTTATGTAAATGTCTCTTTGTGCTGGAAGTGAGAATTGAACTCCTGGTATGCATGCTAGTGAGAGAGCACTGTTGTGCTTTTTGTGTTTAAGCCAAACAGTACAGTGGGTGGAAAGTGCTACCTTAATGAATGCACATTAACCACTGTTGCATCGCCCCCACGGCGATGGTATCAGTGATTGGTGATCACTCAGGGGTACAGTAGGAGAAGTGAGAGATTGGTGTGATGTGTCGCCATCATATCAGAGCCTCTCTTGGCCTAAAGATAATGTGGGAGAAAGTAATGGACACAGTATGTTTGTTTAAATGGTCCCTGCCAGTATAGCTGTACTTTTTTACTGATATAGTAATTTATGATTCATAGGAAGTAATTTTGAGGACCCCTTGGCTATTGGCCACATGTTTTCTTGGAGAACCGCTGTAGTGTGCTACCCTCATCATTATTCTGATGTGAGATCAGTCTACATGAAACGCACTGGCAGTGCCAAGCCCATAAAAACCTTAATGAAACTACAGGGGAAGCTAAACTAAACTTAAAATTAGAGCTTTAATTTTAAATTAGGGTAAATTTTAACCTCGGCTCCCCTCAGTCAAATGAACATGATCATGCAATGCTGAAAATGCGTGCTCCACCAGTGCAACGCACAGTGAAAACCACGCGCTCCCTAAATCACCGCCTGATGATGCCAATCACAGCTGCTCCCTGCACCCCACAGAGTGACGTTTCTGCATGAGTAACACTGTGGTAAAAGACAAATATACAACAAAAACCAGACGTCTAGGGCAAGTGATTTTAACCAAGAAGAAATCATATGCAGAGTTGCGTTTGCATCGCATTTCAACACAACTAACTTATTCAGTCGCCTGAAAACACGCCACAAAATTCAGCAATGATTAATACACGGAGGCCGAGAAAAACGATGCAGTGGTCGCTAGCGGGAATCGTTCAGATGTCCGTAACAGTGAGCCTGTACAGTGTGTCAGCGTATCCGCCCAGCTCACAAAGATATCACCAACACAATCACGTTGCATTTGGAAAAGGATGTGCATTCAGTAAACACAGGGAGTAATGAAGGAAAACGGTGAACACACTGGACAAAAGATAAGTCATCCACTCACACAGTTATTTTCCCAAAGTACTCGTGCTGTATGTTAAAGGTTGCAGGGGAAATAGGGAGGGAGCTCACAGCTGTCGAGTACTTTGCTCCAGGTTTCTTCATGCAGGTACAATGAATGGAGTGGAAGGCTGTATTGTGCTTCTGGGAGAAGCTCTTAGGTCAGGTGAATAAACAAAGGTGTTTTAATTAACAGGACTGTAGCACAGTGTAAAGGTGAAAGCCGTGCCCTGTTGATTTAATTCTTTCTTAAGTTTTTTAATGTATATTATTTATTTTTCTTTGAAGAGAAGAAAAATTTCAGGGTGAGCCAGGAGGACCCGTTTTATTTTGATGCATTGTCCACGACATGCATGATGTGCAGGAATGTTGCACAACACGAATGTGAACGCGGGGTCACGTTTGATTGCGTGGCGCTGTCAAAGCATGTGTGTTTTGGGCGAAACTGAGCCGGCACAGAGCGCTGCTCCCTAATTAATTAAATTCTCACAAACTTTCCTGGTATCCCAGTTTTTTGATGATCCCTACAGTATGACCGCTTAATGAGCAGTCTCCCTGTAAGCGGGTGGCTGCTTGGCAAAAATAAAGCTGCTAACCAAGAAATGGGAGACTTGTGTCTCATTTGCAGCGTGAATTTAAATCCCGTGGGTGTTCAGCATTTTCTAACTCAAGGACTTGTGGGCTGGGAGTGGGATGAGATTTGCTTTTCATTAGGAATGCTCAGTCTGACCTCCTATTGAACTGATTACTGATGTTAAGGACTAAAAGTCTTCACACACAGTATCAATTATTAGAAGATCACCTGTTCACATCTTTTTTCATTCTGTTAGCATTTCAAACAACTTCTGTCCTTTATGCAATGAACTGTCTAAATACAGAATTTTTAGGTTATATTGAAAAGGGCAAATGATGGACTCACTGCATATTAATTGTCCAGCAGTGTATTTGACAATATTTAGTAACTTCCTGTGGAGATACCTCAGTCTCCTCAGCTGTGATGTGTGGCTGCTCTGCTACCTGTACTGCAGATAGTGGTGGGTGATATAGCCTCAAAGTTATATCACAATACTTTAAGAAAAATGATAATGAGATTTCTGATGCACAGTATTGTCACATAATAAAACTGAAAACCGTAGGACTGTGATGAGAATGCCTTATTTTTGCTTGACTAAATGTCATAAAGGATAATAAATGGTTTGTGAGGACTGTAAGAGGCATACATTGTAGATTAAATTAAAGCAAACTATATATGGCCCTTGTTGTGACTTCTCAGCGTGACGATCTGGACCATCTTTTTCAGTATTGTGTATTCTCTCTCTGTGAACACGGATGCCGTCAGTCTCAGAAAGGCCAGTATTGGCTGATAATATTGGCCCATTGATACAGGATGAAGTCACTAATATGTGGATGTAAGGTGTGAATCAGATTATGAGACTGAGCTATGTGCATGCAAACGGCTCTCTAATGCTCCACTTTCTGGAGGTCGCACATCCTGTCGAAATCAGGATGTATCTCAGTGCAAATCCTCCTGCATCACAAAAAGCAACAGTTTTAAATTGGCATTTGTCGGTGGTTATTTTTAGACTTAATTTTCTGCCTGTCATCTTCATGTCGAGCTAACGTTCTCAGGCATTTGGCCGTACTCTTTGAAGCTGGATCATTGTCACTCTGGTTTTCTCCTAATGAGACGGTGCATCGTATCCTGGGGTATCTCCTCCCAGATCTGGACCAGGGCATCACTGAGCTCCTGGACAGTCTGAGGTGCAACCTGATGGTGTCTGATGGACCAAAGCATAATGTCCCAGAGGTGTTCTGTTGGATCAGGTCAGGTGAGCGTGGGGGCCAGTCAATGGTATCAGTTCCTGGTCAGAAAGACCAGAATGTTTATGTTTTGGTCCATCCGATGCCGCCGGGTTGCCGTCTCTCTGTTTGACACCCTGCTGTGTTATTTATCCCGTAGATCAAAACAGAAAGATTCATTTATCATTATAATTTTGTAGGGGTGGTATTTAACCCATTTTTTTTCTGAAATGAGTATAATGTGCTTTGCACATCGCCACATACAGAAATCTTTCAATTCCACTGAGCTTAATGGAAAGTAGCACCCCTGTTGCTTGGGGCAAATGGCACACTTCATAAAAGTCACCAACCTTTAGATGTCAATCAGCTTCATATTTGGGCCAAGGAGCAGTGACTGACAGCTGCTGCCAGGCCCCCTGAGCTCCCAGCAGCCTCCATTTGTGTTCGGTGAACTCGTCTGCTGAGGGTACACGACCAGATGAACTGATGGAAAAGATTGCTCGTTTTATGTGTAGCTGTAGATTGTTTCAGATCCCCGTTAGCTATAAGAGCAGTGTAAGAGCAGACCACTGAACCCCCGGTGCGAGGACAGTACACTTCTGTTTCAGCTCAGTGAAGAAACGCACCTGATTCATGTTTGTG